>CAVNYN010269295.1:0-100135 GCA_963692815.1 Nyctanthes arbor-tristis
AAAGGGATTCTGGGCAGTTTCATAAAAGTCAAACACTTGAATATAGTTCATTGGATGTTGAGGCAAGACAAGAAATTGACAGAAATGGGAAAGAGTTAGAGAACCTACAAAACAATTTGGTAATGAGTAACAACGGCAAGGATTTGGCAAAAGAAGAAGATGGCCAAAGTAATGCACTGGCCCTGGAATTGCCTGCCCTTGAGATGACACCAACAACTTTTGCCCAGCAAAGCAATTTAAATATAGAAACAGAAAATATATACAGTGAACGAAGGAAAAAAATGATGGTGAACAGAAGATTGTATCTTTCCTCACTGTATATAGGGAGCTTCCTATTCCAAATTAATGTCCAGATTTCTTGTGGCCATTTTCTGAGATTTCTTTTAATTAATTATTGTTTTTGCCGGGTTATAAATTCACTAAAATAACATACAAATCGTATCATGGAATTCTGTCTTTCAATGCCCAAATATCATCATTAAAAATGAAAAATATAGCAATTCAATGTCAGAAAAAATTACTGTACTTCTATGCTTACAATACCCACAAACAAATAAAATGCTCCAAAACATCTGAATTGAAAACCAGAGCGAAAACACAAAATATCACAAAAAAAGGCTAAAAAGCTGTTACAGAATTGGAAGAATAGAACAAGAAAACGCAGCTACAGAACACATTCCTCGAGTCGACAAACAATTTGGGCTGAGATTGAGTTGTGCCTTTTTCTTGCAATTCCTTTGAATTTGAGACTCCCGCCTCTATGTTCCCAATTTTGTGTTTCAGAGGAATGCCAAGTGAATGAAGAATGAATGGGAATCCGGGAGAATTTTTTTTCCTTTTTAATGATTTTCTTATATATATATTCTTTTAATTTTATTATAATTATAATATGTTATGTTATGTTATCATGTTTTTAAAAAATAAATAAATAAACTAAGAATGTGATATTGGCTTTCATTAATTAATTTATTTTTTAGAGAACTTCGACTAATTTCTTTATGATACAAATAAAAGGAAATAGCATTAGCAACCACCCAACAGGAACTGAAATCCGTTCCTTATGTTTGTGTAGATTTCATTTTATTTCAATTATACATTTACACAAAATCAGTTGCTATTCCGTATCTAATTCTGTTGGTATTAGCAACGGGTCATGGTCCGTTGCTAAAGTCCGTTCCAAATAGTCATGATTCTAGTAGTGGACATGGCACGATGTCAATTCCCTACTGATAAAAGACAAACATGCCATAAAAAGCATGTCGCTGCTCAGGTGGTACATGCACCATCTTAGGATGTTTTTGTTGTGCTCTACATTTTAGAACCAAGTCTTTAGCTTTTGCTAACATTGTAGGCCAGAAATAAACCTTGCCTAAGAGTTTTAAAAGCTAGCATGGTAGCTCCCGAATGATTTCCACATATACCAGCATTAATTTTGTGCAAATTGATAAAGCTTTCTGGGACATCAGCGGATCTAACAAAAGGCACTGGAATTCCTTTCTTGTGCAGGTCTCTGTTTATGATGACGAAACATGTAGCCTTAATTATTAGTCGATGAGCCTCAACAAGATTTGTAGACAAAATACTTTTACTTAAATAATACACTATCGGTTCCATCCAAGTTCCATTTACATGCATCAGTCAATCCGGACATAATTGCTAAGATGCTCGGCTTTGAAATCGATTGATGTTTAACTGATGATGAAAATTCTATGCTCGTCTAATTACCCAATTTGGACAACCGGTCCACATGGTCCGCTTGTGCATTTTCTACCCGTGCCAAAATTTTGATGACTGAAAAATCAAATTCCATTATAGGTCTTTAGCTTTTATGTAATATAACGATGAATTATCAGCTTCTACTTCTTTAATGAGGAAGGTACTAACTGCATGTTCAGTAATACATATGTACAACTTCAAGATATCACCTAGAGAAGGTTGAACCGACACTGGAGGATTTTGCAAAATGCTTTTCAATTCTTTAAGAGATTGTTCACAATCTTCGGACCATTGAAATTTATTCTTTGATCCTACTGCTTTGAAATAGGGATAGCATCGATTAGGTGGCTTGGACATAAATCTGATCAAAGGCGCAATGCTACCAGTGAGTTGTTGCATCTCTTTTCGAGTGGTTGGGCTCTTCATTTCGATGATAGCTCTTATCTTATCAGGGTTTGCTTTGATCACATATTGAGATATCATAACGGCCCAAATATTTGCCACCATGTATACTGAAGACACACTTCTTAATTGGGATTGAATTTTAGATTATTCTTCTTAGAAATATCAAAGATTTCCGGCAATGTACTACAACATCTTCAACATAAGCTTCGATCTTGTCCCCAATTACAGCTCGAAAAACCTTGTTGACCATCTTTTTGATATGTTGTGCTGGCATGGCTGAATAGCAAAAAGTTCCCTCATTGGTAATGAAAGCAGTTTTTTCTTTATCTGATAATGCCATTACTATTTGTGGATAACGAGAAAAGGAATCAAGGAAAGTCAATCTCTCCATACCTGAGGTAGCATCCACTAGAGCATCAATCATTGGAAAAGGATAACAATCTTTTGGGAAATATTTATTTAGATGTGTGTAATCAACACACATTTGAGGTTCACCACTAGCCTTTTGAACAACAGCTACATTAGCGAGCCAATTTAGATATTTCACTTCTTTGACGATCTCAGCTTTCAAAAGATTTTCAACCTCATTTTTTATGACTTGTCTTCAATCAAGAGCAAAGCTCCTCTTCTTTCGTTGCATTGGTTTTTCATCAGGATAATCATTAAGGTAATGTTGGGCCATTTTTATTTTACGATCAATCCCTTCTATATCATTTAGATCGACTTGGCTAAAACATAAAAATTCATCTGTATCAAATGAAACATTGATCTTACAGACTTTTACTGGGGATATCTCAATCTCTTCCATTCGATCCGCTGATTCGAAATGAGGTTGAGCATAATATTATTCATAGTCACCACTGGCCTTTTGATAGATCGGAAGATAGCATCGGCGAGACGTATATTGATCACCTTTAACAACACCAATGACACGGCAGGATAGGAATTTTATCTTTTGGTAATAAGTGGAAGGTATCGCTCGAGCTTGATGGAGTAACGGTTTTCCATAGATAGCATTGCAAGTCGTCGATGTCTTAACAACAATAAATTCTGCTATGATAGTTATTGATATATGCCCAAAGTGACAAGCACTTTGACTGAACCATATGTTCGTATATGCGAACTCTCCAAATCCTTGTGAAGGAGTTAACACTTGCTTCATTTTTTCCATTTTCAGATGCAATTATTCAAAAACTGTCGACAACATAACCTTCACGGCACTTCCCTCTTCAACTAGAAGCCGTTTTATATCATAGTTAGCAATGCCCCCGGTGATAACCAATGCATCCTTGTAAGGATAAGCTACTCCTTCATCAGCAGCAGGACTGAATGACATTATAGGATTCTCATACGTCACATAATTGATAGAAATAAGGCAAGTTGCTAATGAGTGAGCATAATTCTTTTGTGCAGAGCGTGAATCTCCTCTTGTAGCATTTCTTCCAAAAATAACATTAATAACCCATGACCTGACCTCTTGGCTTATCCTTCAAAGAAATAAACTTATTCAATGTGCCTCTATCAATTAATCGTTGAACCTCATCTTTCAAGGCAAGGCAATGTTCAGTATCGTGATAATGATCTTTGTGGAAATCACAATACTTATTCATTTTCGATGATGAGCAGGACCAGCCATCTTCTTAGGCCACTAAAAGTCTTTTTGGTTTTTCGCCTCCGCTAAAACATTCATATAAATAATTGTTAAAGGTGTATAAAGGCGAGTCTGCTCCGCTCTAAGATCTCTTTAAGTTGTAGATGGTGATTTGTTTGATCTGCTTTCCCCTTTGATCTTCATGAGTATCATTGTTTCGTTTACCCCTATCGCCTGATGATTCTCTGAATGTCCTCGTGCCTTGAATTTTTAGATCGGAAGACGAGATATTTCTCACTATGATTTAACAATCCAGTCATAGGTTCTGATACTTGTTTCCAAAGGGATATTTAAAAGTCATGGTTCTGTAACCCATTTATTATTGCATTCATTATTGATGACATTTGTAAATCTTTGAACCCAAGTGCAGGTCTATTGAAACGAGTGACATATTTCCATAGTGGCTTGTCCTTATTTTGAACAACTTCATGAGGCCAAAAGTAGCATTTTTTTACCAGCTACCAAAAAATGAAACGAATTTGTTTAGCAGGTTAAGAAAAGATGGTATAGAACGAAGGGGTAAAGTATCATACCAATCTCGAGCTTCCTTCTACAAAGTGGAAGTGAAAGCAAGACATGCCACTGCATTAGAGATACCATGTAAGCGGACAACATCATGGAAGGCATGTAAGTCATCAACCGGACTGGTCATGCCATCATACATTTCTACTCAAGGCATCTTAAAGTTTTGAGGTACTCTTACTTGCATAATATCATGAACAAATGGCTCATCGCTGACAAGTATCGGCCTCAAACACTTTTTTTTTCCCGTTAGTTTCGTCAGCCTTTTTGTTTATATACTCTTCCATTTGCGTGTCGAAGGATCCACGAATGGATATATATAAGGTCATTTGATGCGTTTCGGACACTGAATCCCCTACTTGAGTGGAGGCTGGAGGTGGAGGATTCCTTGATTTTGGGTATGTAAATTCCCCACTCGCTCGGTAAATTGTTCTGTAACAAAGTTAGCGGGCACTGGCTGTGGGAACATTGTAGCGTTAGAATTATTATGTTATCGTCGACCACGATTCCCACAGACGTTGCTAGTTTGATCCAAATAAGAGTTCGATCATTGATTATTTGCATCCAAATATGTAGAAACCCTGAAAGTAGACGGGACTCATTCTTCTGTGTAAACTCGAGTGTGAGAGTAAGTATCAAGTATGTTGGAAAATCAGATAAGGGATGAATGTACATAAAGGAATAAAGAAAAGAATAAGGGATAAGTTTCCTTCACTTTTGCAGGTAAAACTATTTTATGTTTGATGCGATATATAAGTTGCTAATCATCATCTATAATAAAGAGTCCATTTTTAAAGTCTCTAGGAGGTTTTGTTACAAAACTTCTTGCCACGTGTGACGTGTATAGATGTACATCACGTGTATTTGAAATACATATGGTATGCATAAAATATACGTAATGTGCATCTATACACGCCACATAAGGTAAGACAAAATCTCCAGGAGGTTTTTAAAAATTTTCCCGATAATCAAATATATTTGAAACGAGTATATTTTTTTGTACCAAAATCTTATATTAGTCATGCCAAGGGCTGGGCATCGGCCGGGCCAGGTCCGGTCAGGTTTGGGCCCAACCTGAACCCAAACCCGACCTTACAGTGAGTCGGGTTGGCGCTTTCAGAACCGGGCCAACTCGGTTCATGTCCGAAACCCGACTTGGCCCAAGTCAACTCGAGTTGACTCAGGTCAGGTCGGTCCTCGGGTTAGGCTAGCCCAGTAATAGCCCAAATTTGAACTCAAGCCCAGAATTCCCAAAAAATTTAAAAATCGAGTTTTGTTTTTTTTTTGGTGCGTTTCAATGTAATTCAAGCTCGGTAAATATAACCTTATGAATATTCTCATCAGGAACGAAAATGACATGAAAGAATAAGAACTAATAGCACAAAGTCATCCATCTGCCTAAAAATGTTAACTTGCAAGTTGGGTAATCAGATGTAATAGAGCATTTTTATCTTGGAATATCATATTATTACATATATGGATGGTAGATACCATGTTTATTATTCCATTCTTGGATTGATCTAAAATTCATCATCTTCTAATGCCTGTGATTGTGGTTTAAGATCCTTGTACCAGTACCTATAAGCAATCAAAATGTAAAAAAATAAATTCACACAACTCAGTGCTGCAAGTAGCCAGTAATACTTATCTAAACGACTCTGGTTCAAACTACCCTGAAACCGCTCTTCTTCACCATCTTATTTACCAGCAACTGCATATACCACACAAGTTAAGATCACACTACCAATGTATCCTATAGTTACCGTATCCGTGAATAACATTAATAATTTCTCAACGACGAGGGAGCCTGACTCTCAAAGAAATCGGCTGCGCCTTTCTTGTAAAACGAACCAAGCCTAGCAAGTAGCACAAACTGAGGAACCATCCAAAACATGCTTATTGGGATTTTCGGGTTGGGATTGATCGGAAGAGCACCGATCTTGAATAATGTGTAGCCTTCGAGCCTCAACTCTGGCAACAGTCACAAAACATAGTATAGAGAAAACCATAACAACTGCAATTACTACGGGATACATAAATTCATAAAGTTAACCTTATGAAAACTTATGAAAAAGATACACAAACTTTTTACAAGTGTAATTGTGTAACAATGGACATATGAGAATAGACAATCGTTGAAAAGACAACTTAAGTCACAATTTGGAACTTCCATTAATCAGAATTATCATGAATACCACTTAAGAACCCCTAGTCCTCACAAACAAATCTCATGAATATGCTATGTTTCTTGCAATCATTTTCTGGATGAATGAAAATTTTCATGAGGAAAACTGATCTCCAAAATGAAAAAAACACGCAAGGATGGGATTTTGTGTGCTGCTGATATTAATCTTCTGTAGATGAAGAGATGAATGAATCTAATTAATGTCAGTTCATTTGTTTATTTCCAGAGCTGAGCAATCAAACTATCAGAGCCTGAACTCCCAATGTAACAGCATAAAACCACCTCCATTCCAGTAACAAAAACTGATAGCAAAAAACACTAGTAACAAAAATCAATTCCAGTAACAAAAATCAGGAAAAACAAAAAAACATTCCAGTAACAAAAAACAGATAGCAGACGAGCAGCAAAAAGAAAAAAAAATCAGCAAACCCATTCCAGTAACAAAAATCAGCAAAAAGAGAAAAAAACAAGAGAATATGCAACCATTTACCGGCAACATGGGAGTCGGAATCCGGCAACAGCAAGGCGGTAGGGCAGCAATAGACGGGCAGGGGCGGTAGGAGCATCTGAGCATGTGAGAAGCAGAGCAGTAGGAGCACGCGACGGCGGCGGTAATTTGGGTTCTAGGGTTCTTAAGGGTGAGACTTAAGAGAGAGTGAGACAGTGTGTCTGTGAGAAGAGTGGCTGCTTTTGTGTTTGAAACTAAAGTGTCAATTAGGTTTGGAAAATTAATAAATTAGCCAAGAATCAAACACGTTTTTGGAGGGAAAAAATAAAAAAATACAACAAATCAGGTTGACCTGATAACCCGAATCAGGTTTCCGGGTCGGTTATAGGTTGGTCAAGCGGGTTCTAGCCACTTGACCTGGACCCTGACCTGACCCGATAGGGTTCCCTACTTCCCCAACCGTTACCAACCCGGTTACTGTAGCAACCCGACCCGGCCCATTTCAGGTCGGTTGGGTCGGGTTTGTCGGGTTTTTAGATCGGATGCCAAGCCCCAGTCATGACCTTAGATTTTTTATTTTTTATTTTTTACTTTTTTTTTTTTAACATTTTGTTGTTTAGAAGTTAGATCGGAGCATTAATATTATCCTTTTTCCAAACTATGTTTTATCAAAATTATTATTCGGCCGATAAGTCAAATCACACTAGAGATAGATAAAATTGAATTGGAAATCACTATTCAAGAATTGATTATGTGAACATTCTTTAAAGGAAATCATAATGACTCATTTTCAGAATCCGTAAACATTGCCAATCTATGAAACAAAAGCGTAACCATAATTCTCAGATAACTAAGTACTTTAAATGAACTTCTAATAAACTAATAAATTACAATTAAAAATAATAATAAAATACATTGACCAAAATTAATATAGAGTAAGAAATTTGACAAAAGGTCCCTAACCTTTGAGTTAAGAGCGCGTTTCGTTCCTAACCTTTTTTAAGCAACACTTTTGTCCTAAACCTTTGAATAAATGCGTGCAAATCGTCCTTTTTGACATTATTCACTAAATTTGGAGGTTATACCCTTTAGTTTTTTAATTTTAAAACTAAAACCTGCCCACCCATTAAATGGCCGCTAGAAACGGCTGCCGTTTCCGGCGGCCAAAATAGGGGAGGGGGTGGGGTGAATCCCCCCCAAAAACTGCCTGAAATGGCAGCAGATTGCTGCCGTTTTCGGCAGCAAATGGGGAGGGGGGGGTTCACCCCCTATTTTTGCCACCCTTTTTGCTGCCATTTCCGGCAGCAAACTGCTGCAGTTTCTGGCAGCGTTTTTTTGCAGGGAGTGAACTCCCCATTTCCTGTCGGAAATTCCTGCCATTTCCAGTAGGAAATGGGGGGATTCAACCTACCGTTTTTTGGCCGTCAGAAACAGTAGCAAGCTGTTTTCGGCGGCCTTATGATGGGTTGGTAGGGGTGTGTTGTTTTCCTTTTTTTTATATTTGTTATTATTTTTAATTTGTTTAAATGTTTTGTTTTTAAAATTAAAAAAGTAAAGGGTATAACCGTCCAAATTTAGTTAATAGTGACAAAAAGGACGATTTGCGCGCATTTATTCAAAGGTTGGGGACAAAAGTGTTGCTTAAAAAGGGTTGAGGATGTAACGCGTTCTTAACTCAAAGGTTGGGGACCTTTTATTAAATTAACCCAAATTTAAATCGATCTTAAGTTCGAAACGTTGATTTTTCCGTTCATTACAATTTCGTGTCAAGTGAAATTTGCATTATTATTACATCGATAAATGAAAACTTCTATTCATTAATTGATACTCACTCCGTTCCAAAAAGATAGTCTAGTATTCTATTTTAGATCGTCCCAAAAAGATAGTCTAGTTGTTATATCAAGTGTGTAATTTAATTTTTCGTTTTCATGTTTGCCCTATTTAATTAACAAATTTAATATATCTTGGTACACACAAATTTCAAGGAAAAACACTACCAATTTCAATTCTTCTAATTAAGGCCATTCACACTGTATATAACCATTCAAATTCCTGATCAATAAATTTATATTGGTAATTATTCCCATATCATTAATTAGATATGAAGGTTAAAATTAGAAGAACAACTATAAAATTAATGTTCAAATAAAATTACCTACCATTTATTAATCTACGTAAAATTACCTACCGTCCTATCTTCGTGGGATGGAGGGAATATAAAAAAATACACTTAAAAGCAGGATAGTTTATATTTCACTTCTTCCCGCCCAAAAACATTTGCTAAATTGAGATATCTCATCTTGGCATTTGATTTAATCTACTAATCCTGGCTATAATTTTTATTTTACTTTTTAATTTTATTTACCTTTTTAATTTATTACTAATTTATTTATTCCCTTTTCATCTGTCATTTCTTTTCTCTTTTTTTTTTCATTTTTTTATATTATCACTATATTTTTCAATTTTTAATTCTAATCATCAAATCAGATTTCATTTTATCTAAAAATATCTCCCTTTCTTTATCAATATTTTCCTTCTTTCCTCTTATAAAACTCATTCTATTTAAGAATTTTCTCAAATATCTCTCACTCTACATTTAAACTTTCCACTCTTTATCTTAACCAATTTTATTTTCGATCAATTTTCTTAATTTTTTGTTTCAATTTATCTCACACTGTATGATAACTTCCGAATTGGTTTCAATATTCGCTGATGTTCAGAAAATCAGACCTGTCATCGAATCGAAAAGCTAACAATTTAAGTCAATTGACCGATTTTAATTAAATAATTGAAAGCAAAATTAATTTTTGCATAAAATAATGTTAAAATTTTATTCCCTTTTTAAGAGCCATTGAAAATATAACTTTGGACATAGAAAAGAAATCTCACATTGTTTATTTAGTGAAAAGAATCGAGATTGTACACTTATGTTAAGCTACTTGGAGAAGGTTTCATAATGGAGCATTAACTTATAGGCCTTGAGTTTCCAAAAAATTTAAAATTTTAATGGATATTGAAAAAAATTTATTGTGAACCGATGAACTGTAACTGTTTTTATCTCACACCATCGTATTGTTTTATAGATTGGTTATAGCATTCATAAATTTTCTTCAATATTTTCCTTAGTTTTTTTGCAGACCATTTCTTATCTTCATTAATGAAAGATATCGTATTATGAGTAGCACTTATATTGTTTTTCTTTAAATATACATAAACGAACAAATATTATAGTTTAAAGGCTATTAGAAATGTGACTTTGTGCATAGAAAATGAAACTTACATTGGTTATTTAGTGAAAATAATTGAGGTATATTAAACTACTTAGAGAAGTGTTATGCCAAATAGGACCTTAGGTTATGGGCCTCAAAATTTCAAAAAGTTTAAAATTTTAATAGATCATTATTGAAAAAAGTCTATTATGAACTAGTAACCGTATCCGTCTTTATCTCACAACTGTCGGACTGTTTTTAGAATTGGTTTCAGTATTCACAAATTTTCTTCTATGTTTTCCTTAGGTTTTTTAAGACTATTTTTTTTATCTTCATTAATGAAAGATATCGTATTACGGGTAGCAGCTATATTTGTTTTCTTTACAAACATGTAAACGATAAAATATTATAGTTTAAGGGCCATTGGAAAATGTTACTTTGTGAATAGAAAGGGAATCCTACATTGGTTATTTAGTGAAAAGAATTGATGATATATACATATATTAAGATACTTGGAGAAGGGTTATACATAATAGGGCATTGACTTATGAGCCTTGAGTTTCTGAAAAGTTCAAAATTTTAATGGTTTATTATTGAAAAAATGCTTATTGTGAATCAGTGAACCGTATTCGTCTTTATCTTACACCGTCGGGTTGTTTTTAGGATTAGTTTCAGTATTAGCCAATTCCTGATTTTTTCAATTGTGTTGGTCATGACGGTTCAGTTCTTTAAACACTGATTAAATTATCTAAAAATATTAAAATATTTAGTTTGTAGAATGTGTATGTTATGGAAAATTAGATATCATTAATATATATTACAAAAGTTATAAAAAAAAAAAAACTGAGGCAATATTTCGAGAGTTATAAACTAAAAATGTCTGAAAATTATGATCTGTGTTAAAGATGGCTGAATAACAAATTTTACTATAATATTATAATACATGTATTATCGTTCACTATTTATTTTAGTTATATTTATTTGATGTAACATATTTTCCCGTGCGTTATACACTGGCAGTCTAATACAGACTCTAAAAATTTTCTTCAATATTTTTCTTAGTTTTTTTTTTTTTTTATTTAGTCCATTTTTTATCTTTATTAATGAAAGATATCGTATTACGGGTAGCACATATATTGTTTTTTTACAGACACATAAACAATCGAATATTATAATTTAAATCTTTTTTATACAATCATGTTTAATTTTTTCGAATTGCTTATATCATTTGGTATTATTATCATGTGCAACACACATGTGAAATGACTAGTTTACATACAAACGCGCTAAATGTCTTCCAAAGTATATGATGCAAATTAATATATTTATAATTTTTAATGGATGCAACTGATTTTTATTACCATAACAATAAATAATTATACAAATTCGTCGTGAAGTACTAATCTACAGATTTTTTTTTCATGCCATTGGCGAACGCATCAATGCCTTCTTCGCTCGACCCGTTTCTTTTATCGTGACTCTCCAATTCGTTTTGCTGTTCTTGCTGTCATAATTGGCCAAATCAGAGTAATTAAATCCGCCTAAACTCTTTAGAATAATAATAATAATTAAAAAATCAATTACTAACTATTCTCTTAAATAAATAAACCTTTAGCGTCCTTAGCTGGAAATTAGGATAAAGATTCTATGTTGACCGGCCAAAGAATATTATCATTCCATTTTGAGGAAAAAATCTAGTGAAAATGGGGATTGTTGTTGTTGCAGTAACGGAGTTATAGTAGACGAATACGGTGGTGCTTCAGCTGCAGCCGCCGATCACCACCAACAGCCACCATCATCGACAGTGGGGACATAGACCGCCACTGTAACTAGGTGCCTCAAACTCCGGCTCATTCATTACACCCAGCGATGGGCGGATTTAGGGGTAGCCACCCCGATCCCCAACTACCTCCATTTTTTAAAAATCCGTTTCCCTTTGAAAAAAATTTAATTAAAAAAGATAGTATTTCGGCTAGAAGTTGTCAACTTTTAGCGGCCATTTCAACCTTCTTCTGAGTATACTATTGCAGCTAGCCTGTCGCAGAGTCTGTTTCCAAGCTGGGGATGGACCGTCACCGGTGAAGACACCTAGGAGGAAGTCTAACTGGTGTTTCCTCTGCCATCACCTTCGAAGCAGATTATGTCGGCGGCATTGATAAGTGGCAAGCTGGGACTCCTCTAGCGCAAATCCAATACCCCACCCGCATTTTCCTGCTAGCTATTAATGTAACGCTGTTTTTGTACAATACTAGCAATTCAAAAGATTTGAAAAAATAAATAAATATGTAAAGAATATCCAGAAGAACATGTAAAATGAAGGAACAAACTTTGCTTAAATGGAATCGAGATTCTGCCGAAGAAAATGGTTTAATAATTGAAGAAGATTTATTTATTTATTTATTTATTTAAGAGAGTAGTTAATAATTGATTTTTTAATTGTTATTATTGCTAAAGAGTTTAGGCGGATTTAATTAAGTTCATGTCCTCGTGATAATTCCGCCCAAAAGAATCTACCTTTATATTTAAAGCATGCATGCCAACTTAATTTGTCAAGAGTATTTGTTTTGGCAGATGATGATTAATTATGCCCTGCAAGCAACTAATGTTGTTTCACACAGTTTTCTTCTTCTTGGTTTCACTAGGAGGACTATTATCCTCATCTGCCGGTACCAAACTCCCTGGCTGTCAAAATAGATGTGGAGACATAGAGATTTCATACCCGTTTGGTATCGGAGAAAATTGTTCTTATGATGGATACTTTGATCTCTACTGCAATACTTCTTCAAACCCACCAAAACTCTACCTCCAAACACCCTATAACTTGGAGGTAGTTAATTTCTTAGCAGCTGATTATTCCCAAATTCATGTTAAGAATTGGGAAATGCAATGGGCAAGATCATGCTATGATGGCTTTGATGACAAGATGGTCACGTCTGATTACGATGTAGTCTTTTTCAATTTTTCTGAGACTCCTTACTCTTTGTCAGATGCAAATCAAGTAATAGCATTTGGCTGTGACGACTTGGCTATCTTGCAACAATTTTCGAACCTAACGCATACTGACTGCGGAGATGCTTGTCTACCATACTGTTCACAACGTGAAGATTGGTTTGGGTCATGCCCAGGTGAGGGCTGTTGCCAGATCAATTTCCCATCCAAAACAGACTTTATTAGTGTTTACATGGTTGACATGCATTGGAATTGGAATGAGAGCAAATATCACAACTGCAGTTTTGCCTTTGTTGGAATGATTGAACATGATTTTCATATTGCTGCGGCTGCTAGTACTACCTACAAATTCACTTTCAATTTATCCCAACTCAATGACTCAAAAGAGTTCCTAAGTAACACCACACACTTCTTTATGGATAAGCCCTTGGTGTTGGATTGGAGAATGAGTTCCTCCAATTGCACTAGTACCAATTCTATTAATACTACTACAGTGTGTAAAGACAACAGTTTTTGCATTAATTCAGATGCTCCTCAGGGAGGGTATAACTGTAGATGCAAGCCAGGGTACGAGGGCAATCCTTACCTAAGTCCAGGATGCCAAGGTTAGTAATATATGTGTGTTAAACTCTTGAAATAGTCTTGTGCATTGTATATGTGAGAAATGACACAGAGATCACCTTAGGAAGTCAAACACTTTACATGGAGAAACGAGGAGAGGGATGTGGGGGCCCCAATAATAGAGGGCCATGTGATTGGTTCATGTAGGTTGTCTATCTTCATTAGGTGGTCTTTATATCATTTTCAACATCTATATGGTACTGATCAAATATATATTTATAAATGGAGTATGAGATTTAAAGATGGATTTATATGTATTTTATGCATAAATTTATATGTGTTTCATGCACGCTATATGGGTGGCAGATATTGATGAATGCAGCAATAATCCTTGCGCCAAATATGGAATTTGCAAAAATATGCCAGGTTCCTATAGCTGTTCATGCCTTGATGGTTACTATGGCGATGGCCGTAAGAATGGTATTGGTTGTACTCCAGTGCCCTCATCCAATAGCAAATTGGCGATAGGTAACTTGAATTAGTCCCTCTTTATTTTGACCAAATTCTATAACATTACTTATATAAAATAGAACCTTGCCGCTGACAATATTTGTGACAATATTTGACCTTCAGAATCATGGATGGACTTGATGCTGCTAGAAAAATTTTTCTCAGCATCGATGAGCACGAATATTGATTTTTATACTTCTTTCGATACTAATAATTAATATACTTCTTATCTCCACAAATTGTGTGGTAATTAAAAATAAATAATTAACATACTTTGCATATATATCTTGAAACTTTCAGGATTAGGCTTGGGCGCTGGAATGGGTACATTGATATTCCTAACAAATTTCTTTTGGTTGTACACGTTTCACAAGAAGAGAAAAAACCAAAAGCGCAAAGAAAAATTCTTCAGACAAAATAGCCGGCTTCTGCAACAACAAGGTTTACTCGAGAAAATGCTGATTTTCTCTGCCAAAGAGCTAGAGAAAGCAACTGATCGATTCAATACAAGTCGAATACTTGGTACAGGGGGACAAGGTACAGTTTATAAAGGTATGCTGTTTGATGGGAAGATTACAGCAATAAAGAGATCGAACTTTGCAGATGAAAAGCATGTGGAGCTTTTTATTAATGAGGTTGTGATACTCTCACAGATCAATCATAGGAATGTTGTAAGACTACTAGGATGCTGCATAGAAACTGAAGTTCCTATACTAGTATATGAATTTGCTTCAAACGGAACCCTTTACGACCATATCCATGAAGAGAATAATGAATTTCCATTAACATGGAACTTGCGCTTGAAAATTGCTACGGAAGTAGCAGGAGCACTTGCCTATCTCCATTCGGCAACTTGTCATTCCATTTATCACAGAGATATCAAGTCAAGAAACATACTTCTAGATGAAAAGTATGTACCAAAAGTTTCAGATTTTGGAACTTCATTGTCAATCCAAGATGATCAAACTCATGTAACCACGCAAGTGATAGGGACATATGGATATATCGACCCACAGTACTTCCAGCTAAGTCAATTTACTGAAAAGAGTGATGTTTACAGTTTTGGAGTTGTTCTTGTTGAGCTATTGACTACACAAAGGCCAACACATTCTCATGCAATTGGCCAGGGGGATATAGGATTGGTAGCAAGGTTTCTGTTGTGCTTAAAAGAAGGGAATCTTGAAACTATCCTTGACACACATGTTTTAGAGCAAGATGCAAGTAAGAAAGAAGAGCTTGTTGTGGTTGCTAAACTTGCACAGAGGTGCTTAAATTTGAATGGAAAGGAAAGACCAACTATGAAAGAAATAGCCGTCACCTTGGAGAGCATTAGGATGTCTCAGGCATTGTCCATTGATCCTAGTACTCTCACTGAAACTAAATTTGAAGTAGTGCGTTTGTAGAAACCGATATTAACATCTAATGACAATTACACATGGGCATATACTTTTAACAATACCATCTCCTCATCAGATGCCCGCCCCTCGAAAATTCACACTGTATGATGCATGCATGCCTTCACTTGTGGTTCACGAATAAATAGTTTCCCCAAAATTCCGGGTAATTATCTAGTTGTGTAATTGTGTAGTTAGGTAGTTAAATTACGTCATTAATTAGATCATTTTCTTATATGTATGTACAATTCTGTTCTTATTTCTATATCAGTTCATAATATAGAGCTCTCAATCTTATCTTTATTAACATTTTTGATATAGTCTCTGGCTCTCAGCATGTGTACATCTTTATGGAAAAAAAAAATTCATTACTCATGATAAATAAATAGAAATAAAACAAGTGAATTTAACCTTTCAAAATTTAAAAAAAAAAAATGTGAACTTAACAGAATGTAAAAGAATACTAGAATCTAACGTGGAAACCCAAACGAGAAAAACCACGGGCACTCGTGCTACTAGACAAACAAACACTCCTGTGTTAAATCTTCTCCAAACCTCTTCTCCAAACTCCAAGCTCTCTGTCAGTAACTCTCGTGTTGAACTAGCTTGAACTTCAACTCCTTCACCTGGATTTTCCACAAGCGCAATGTTGATTTCCCAAAATAATATGGCAAGTTTAATTCTAGTTCAATTAGGTTTCGGCTTTTGTTAAGTTTTGGCCTTAAAACATTTCATAAAACATAAAAATGATTCTCTTAAAGTGACCAAAAACGTTGCACGAAAAATAATTATGTTGAAAAAATGAGTGACCTAGAACTACCTAATTAATTATCTTATTAATAATTAATTAATGTAAATTCTGTAACAAGCAAAGAACAAAGATAACTAACAATAGTATATATAGTAATAAATTAATTAGCAATCAGTCTGATTAAGTACGGCAGGATATATCTAGATCAAGTCAGAGAGATAATCAGCGTAAGCTAGGTAGGAAATATCCTGGTCCGTAAGACGTGAACAGTAACGCGTAACCTAATACAGAAAAATAAACACAAAATTAACACCAGATTTGTTGACACGGAAACCCTAAAGGGAAAAACCTCGGGTACCTTTTCCATGGGGACAAACGATCCACTAACACTTATGAAGGTTTAGTATAGAGAAAAGAAATCAAGTGATATTGCAATATGCAATTAACACACAAAAGAAAAACTTATAAAAGAACTCCCTCTTTTCGCCTTTTGTCGTATTAACAACTTTTGTTGCTCTTCTTCTTTCTTTATCACGCTTCTCCCAAAACGTACATTAAGCTTCTAGAGATCTCTCAAACTCATCGTCAGATACTTGAACTCCTAAACCCTTCAACTTTGTGTGGAAAGTCCCTTGCACAATGTTGGCCACCTACCGATGTAATACGAATGGATGCTAAGTCTAACACAACTTATGAAGTGTGTAAGAATGTTGCAAGAAATAAAGCTCACATGGTGGTTGTTTGTTTTTCTCTTGCGTCGAGTCTTAAAACATTCTTCTAAGTTTGATGCTCGATTGGTGTTATCTTCGACCTACAAGAGATGTTACATATACATAGTGTAGTCCTTGAATTCTTATATAAGCCAAGAATCAAAGTTACCATATACATGTAGAATTCATGTAAAAGGAAAGGTTGAATATTAGTATACCATAAAGACCTAAGCTTTCCTTATAAGAATCAACTTAACATGCATGACAGTTTAACCTAGTTAAACAACATAAGTGGAGAATTAACTCTAATTAGGAAACTAAATATATGCATATATTCGACATTCTTGGTTCTCAACCAAGTATCCACACGCCTAAATACTTACTTTTCGACCAAGAATAAATTTGCACACTCAAAATAATATCTCACGCAAAACATGTCATGCAAATATTACATCAAAATAATTTTTGACATCACAAATAAAATTAGAATATGCCAACACAATTTTTGTACGGACTATCCCCCTTTGGTTTTTCTATTTTTTTCAAAATCTTAATATCACAAATATCAAAAATTTTGAACGAGGCAAAAACATATAAACAAGTAAGCACAAATTACTTCTCATTTTAAATCGATAAACCCCCAAGATATATGCAATCCCCCTCAACGCATAATCACAAACTAAAACAGAGTTAAGAGAGATATATCCTAATCAGCTACCAGTTATCCCTTCTTTTTGATAAAGGAGAAAAGCCAAATTTATAATGGTTTGATGAGAGTTTTCTAATCAGCTGGTTTAGTTCTTGCCTTTCTCAACTGCTTCAAATTTACGTACCGCAAAAAGTAGACAGACACTGCTTGATCCATCAATTAAAGTACAAGATGCGTCTGGGCTAAATGCACACAAGCGAACATATGTAATATAAAAAAATCAATTTTAGTTGAGATTAAGTACTGTATACTTTCCAAAATACCTGTACAAGTTAACCACCATGAAGTATTCAGTCAACAGAACTATTGTCAATAGAAGAGTTTTTGATGAATAGATTTATTCTTCTTTATTCTTTTTATATGGTCAATCATGATTCCACTCTACACCTTATGAGAACCTGACATATTGAACCTTTTGAGTGATACCCTAAAAGACCGATCATCATCTAAACAACTCATCTAAAAGAATACAATTTTTAAGTCCTCGACTTGCTCAACTTTTTCTATAATTTTGTTTCTATAATTTTGAGCATTGTCTTCTGAGGGTAAAGGTAAGTTGTATGTACTCAAGGACTTAGTTGACTTGTAGCTTTCCCTTGGACATTATTGGTTGCATGGAGATGCCCAAGAGTGCAGATACTGACCATAGACCTACATCAAAATTATGACCTTCAATCTGTAACCCTTTATAGTGCAAAGCAGGCATGACGTATCTCATTCATATTTTTTCAGCAGTTTATTATTATGGAATAAGGAGAACAAATTTTGACTGATCTCTTCAGGATGCATCCTCCTCCAAGTATTTCAATGATATCATGTACACATATATATAGTGATTTGATCAATATTTGCATAAATAACACACAAATCACACAATTATAAAAAATGCAAAAATAAAACTCTTCTGTTTTTTGTGAATTAATTTTTTTTAATCACCTATATGCAAAGCTATTAATGCAAATATTTTAGGACTAGCAGTACCAATGATTATGGTAAGTAAACCTTTGAGTTGATACTCATTTTGAACATATGACAAAGTAACCATAAAATTGTTCAACTAGTTCACAAAAGAAGTGATATGGATCATACAAAAGTGTTGAACATGATATTTAGAGATTTTGCACCAAGTCATATGAAAACACAATAGCAACGGTTAGAATAAGTTACTCCCTATACTAAATAAAAGAGAGATGAAATTCATTCTCAAGTCATTCCTGATTTTGGTGATTTTTTTATTCAAATATCAAAATCTGTTTTAAGTCAGCCAGGATTTATCTCTCTCTGGTTCTGCTATAGTTAAATCTATTCAAGGTAGGGTAGATATGTCTCTATCTGATTCTACTGTAGATGTTTCAGCATCAGATTTTGCTAGATATGTCCAGTTTCCTTGCTCCCCCCTTAATCATGACCAGATCAGCTTTTTCTTTATGAGATAAAGCTTATGCACATATACCAAACTCACAACCTTTTAAGATCAAATTGTATCATAGAAGATAATTTGAGAGTTTCAAGGGTAAAACATCAAAGAAATAAAAAGCGTTAAGATCAAAAAATTAAAATGCTCATGAATTTTTTTAATATGAAAACACAAACAAAGCACAAAAACAAGTTAATATCATCATGTGCTAAGCCTTGTGATTAATAGGACATACAAACTCACCAGGAACCAACTTATTTTTATAAGTTTCCAAATCATCTTTTTTAACTAATGCTTGTTTTCCTTTCAAATTAGCCCTGTTCTTGGACTTGTTTTCACCAATAGGAATGTCATTTTTACCTTTATGTTTCTTGTTTAAAAATCTATGACAATTAGATTTTTTATGTCCTTTATCCCATAATAAAAGCAAATAGGCACATAATTTGGAAAATGAACACAATATTTTCCATGGTGATGTTTAGTCATGTTCACAAAATTTGAATATTTAGGCTTCACATGACAATGATGGCCACAACAAGAATAAGTACAAGATGAGTGGTACTTAGCTGAAGTCTTATGTAGTTGTGAGGTATGAGACTTTTTTTTCTAATTGAGTTATTTTCATCTCAGTTTGATCTGCTTCATGACATCTAGTCCTTGCTATTGTGTGCCTTCTTGTCCTCGTCTGAACTTTAGTATTATGCATACCTTTCTGATTTTAATTCAGTTTTTTAGTCTGTGTAGATATGTCTGGTCTGGATTAAGTTGTGCCAAATGTGTCTGCTCTGGCTTGAGTTGCACCAGATGTGTTAGCTCTGGCTTGACTTATATCAGATGTATGTGGCTGAGGCTCCTGTAGACGTGTCCTCGACACAATTTTGTTAGGCAAAACTTGTGTATAATGTACAAATGTAGTACCTTCAGATTTGCCATGTTTCAGTTGAGACTTGATTCTGGTTGCAGGCATAGCAGTAGAAGCATTTTTTATTGAAGACTTGAAATAATTATCTGAATGAGTTTGGCTTGTAGCTTTTATAAAAACTGATTTGGCACCATCTCCTTCCCTTTATCTTCAAAACCTAGACATGTTTTAAAATGAGCTGGTTGTTACGAACTCAAAGGCATGTAAACTACCCCAAGTGCATGGGTCGTAATCAAGTAATAAAGTGGACTATGAGTATGAGTTGTCGGTCTCACAAGGATTGATTACTTGTGATTGAATTTCTTATTCTAACTTAGACAGAAATGTTATAAAATACTCACAAAATAAAAGTTGTTTTTGGAAAAATGAAGTAAACTAAAGAGAAATAAAATGTAAACATAAATGGGGGTAAATTGGAGACTATAAAACTTGGATAACTTAGTGTTGGGATTCTTGACTCCACTTAACCATAAGTTAATTAATTTTTCAATAAGCATTTAAATTACTCATTTTCTATGTTAGACCAGATTTTCCTAAATTAGCTAATTACCTCTCTCGAGTGCCAAATTAGCCCTAACCAATTAGTTTAACCTACTATATCTCTATGTCGATTAAAACCAATTAATTCCATTAAGTGTTTGTAAGCCTCAATGGATCACCTAGGGTTAGGAGTATATTTCTATCTCCTATAAAAATCTAAGGTGTTTGTTACGCAGTCTAAGATGCACAATATCTCTCGATAGTTAACATGTGAAATTAAGCTCAATAGCAAACACACATGAAATGGGTAAATAAATAATGAAAAAAACCTAGAAATTAATTAACTAGATTAAGTTTCTTCAATCATTCCAACATTTCACAATCTAGCTCATCATGGGAAATTGAAAGAAACCAAATATATAAAGCAACACAATGCAATGGAAAAAAATAATGGAAAATAAAAGATGAAAAGATGGTTTCCTTTAAGAGGCTTGATCCTCTTCCATCTTCTTCTTGATTTCTTCAAATTCTTTCAAGATTTCCCCTTCTATGGTGGCTTCAAGAGAATCCCTTTTCAATCCCCCCTGTACTCTAATGGAGGCTCCAAGAAAAAAATAAGTATATACATAGTAATGCCCAAGTCTTGAAGGTCAAAGACCCTATTTTACTTTAATTTTGCATAAAAGAGCCCCAAAGTATGAAAATTCGGGTATTTTAGGATAGGTTGTGCAAAGGTCGTAGAATGCATTCTACGACCTTTTCGCAGTAAGGGTATTTTGCTGTAGCTTGTAGCCAAGTTGTAAAATGTATTTCAGGAGCCGTTTACACCCTTCTTTTCAGAATGTTCATTCTGGACCCCAACATCTTTTTTTTTCCTTGCACATCTCTTCCTTTTACACTCAATTCTTCTTCAGTGAGCATAGAAACTTCAAAGTCATTCCAAATGGTCCTCAAGCTTCACTTTTTCTTGCACCTTTGGTCTTTTTGCTCTTCTTTAGCTTTCTTTTCTTCCAATTTAGATTTTTAACCTACAAAGATGAAATTTAAACAATTGTGAGTAGAAATCTGCTCAATCAATTAATAATTTACTCATTCAAAATCTAAAGTAAGTGTGCAAATACACACTTATCACTGGTCTTCCATAACTCAGAACTTCATTCAATTTTGAAGTTCCAATGCTAAGTTCTTTTATTCTTTCCTTTGAATTATTCAAGTCCTCATTGCAATTGATCCTCTTTTTCTTGTAATAATCTTCAGAGAGTGAATATTGTTTGTTAATTTGCATCTTTCTCATCTCTCAAAGTTAGGGCAATAGCTTCAAGAGTTGCAACTTTCTCCAATTCAGCTGCCAATTTTTACTCACAGAAGCGCAGTCAGAGCTACCATTAGTATGTTTCAGATCTTGAGAGTTTGTTTGAGTTGGGTAGGATGTATCTGGATCATCTGTTGGATGGACAGTTCCTGCAATAAAGTTGTTGACAAAGTTATATCTTGGTTGAAGCTGAGCAGTTAATATATTTTCCTGATTATCTGAGATATGATCATCAGTTTCAGACTCAAATATGTCCTCATCATCCTTATATAGCTTAAATATTCCATTCGACTGAAGTTCAGAAGTGTCCTGCTCGCTTTTGCCTTGGCAGAATATATCAATAATGTCTATTAGTTGAAGAGATCCTACAGTGAAACATTTCCTAGAGTTATTTCTTGTACGAACATAAGTCGTTAAACTCTTTACCTGATCTTTAGATATGTCAGAGCCATACGTACCTTCCGTAGCTTTAGATTCTTCCTCAGGTTTAGAATCTTCTACCTTTCTTTTGAAAGCTATTCTAAGCTTTTTATCCTTTTTCCTTTTTGAAAAGTTCAATTCATATGTCATCAAGGATCCAATAAGCTCTTCTACTCTCATCTCCTTAAGATTATTGCTTTCCTCTATAGCTGTGACTTTTGCATGGAATCTGTCTAGCAAGGATCTAAGGATTTTATTGATAACCTTCTTTTCAAAATACTTTTTGCCTAGAGCTTGTGCTTGATTGGTGATTTCACTCAACCTAGCATGGAAATCCTTGAAGTCTTCACTATCCTTCATCATAATTTGCTCAAATTCATGAGTGAGCATTTGTGTTTTGATGACTTGACAGCAGTTGCTCCTTCATTGGCTACTTGAAGTATATCCCAAGCTTCTTTAGCTGTCCTGCAAGAAAAAATACGCCTGAACTGAGATTGATTAATAAAAGAGAAAATAACATTTAAAGCTCTAGATTGAATACATGTCTTAATAGATTGAATACATATCTCATTCTCATCTTCCATAATGCATAATTTGAGTAATTAAGTATAGGTGGACGAAAATATGCACTAACTAAAGTACTATCCATGTCTAGGTAACTGGATCTCACTTGTATTTAAGTGAGCCCGCTCTAATACTAATTGTTAAAAAAATGAGTTATCGAGAACTACTTAATTAATTATCTGATTAACAATTACTCAATGTAAATTCTGTAACAATTCAGCAAAGAACACAGATAACTAATGTAGCATAGATAGTAATAAATTAATTAGCAATCAGTTTGATTAAGTATGACAAGATATATCTAGATCGATTCAGAGATATAATTAGCGTAAGCTGTGCATGATATATCCTGGTCCGTAAGGCTTGAATAGTAACGCTTAATCTAGTGTAGAAAAATAAACACATAATGAACACCATATTTGTTGAAGCGGAAACCCTAAATGTAAAAAACTGTGAGCACCCTTGTCATGGGACAAATGATGCACTAAAACTTGTGAAGATTTAGTACAGGTAAAAGAAATCAAGTGATATCGCAATATATACTTAACACAAAAAAGGAAAACTTATAAAAGAACTCTCTCTTTTCGCCTTTTGTAGTGTTGACAACTCCTATTGCTCTTCTTCTTTCTCTACCGTGCTTTTCTTGAAACGTACATCAAGCTCCTAGAATCTTCCGAATTCATCATCAGACACTTAAACTCCTAAACCTTTCAACTTTGTGTGGAAAGTCCCTTGCACAATATTGGTCACCTACCAACACATACTAGGGGATTCCAAGTTAAACACAGCTTATGAGGCATGTAAGAATGTTGCAAGGAATAAATCTCGTGTGGTGGTCGGGTGTTTTACTCTTGCATCGATCCTTAAAATATTTTTCTAAGTTTGATGCTCGATTGATGTTATCTTCGGCCTACAAGAGATGTTGCATATGTATAGTGTAGTCCTCAAATTCCTGTACAAGTCAAGAATTAAAGTTACCATATACACGTAAAATTCATATACAAGGAAATGTAGAATATTAGTATACCATAAAGATCTAAACTTTCCTTATAAGAATCAACTTAACATGCGTGAAAGTTTAGCCTAGTTAAACAAGGTAAGTGGAGTATAGCTGAAACTAGGAAACTAAATATATGTATATATTTGATATTCTTGATTCTCAAGCAAGTATCCACATGCCTCTATACTTACTTTTCAACCAAGAAATAAATTTGAGATCGGAAGAGCGTCGTCAAGTAAAACATGTCTTGCAAATATTATATCAAAATAATTTTTGACATCACAAATAAAATTAAAATATGCTAACACGATTTTTGTACTAACAAATCACATAATTAAAAGTCATGCAAAAACAATTTTTGATATTTACTAATAAATATTAGAACTAGCTAACAGATAAATTCATGCTAACATGTGTTAGGTAAGTTCTTGCCCAAACTGATTGTATAAAATCCCTTAAGAACCCTGGAGCTCACCTACAAAGATGGGCTTTAGAGTGCCTTTTGGGAAGAGGTTTCTTGGCCTAAATTAAGAAATTAGAGAGAATTTTCTACAATACAATCCATTAATCCCGAACACGATTCTTGATCCATCCACCCCGATCCAACATCCAAATCTGATCTCGCTATGAAAAGAAACCCTAATCCGCTCACTTTACACGATCTATTTATTGTTGACTTGGGTTTGTATCAAAACCAAATGTCAATAATTGGGGCTAGAGGTAAACTATGTTTAGAGTAAACTTCATGGAATCAAACTCCAGATGAACCCCAAAGAAGCATTGTTAGTGGTAAAATAGGGAAAGGAGGAAAAATTGAAAGATTATCTGGCTCAATTCAATAAAGTAGTGATGGACACGGATCATGTGTCTGATGATGCAATCCTCCTGGCGGCCACTTCTGGTTTGTTAAGAAATTCGAGCTTCTGGTGGTTGGTCCACGAGGACGGTTTGAGAACCTATCATGATCTTCTAAGCAGCGAGGAAAGTTATATCACCACTGAAGAAGCAAATGTTGTGACGTTGGGAGAAAAGATTGATAAAGAACCAAAAAAGGAGGATAAAGACAGAGAACCTTATAATCAGAATGGAAATCCAGGCATGAGAATGAACAATCAGGTAGCAGACTGTGTTAGGCGTTATCAACCAAAACCAGAGCCGATTATCGTGACCCACTCATTGAAAACTACCCCTTAACTACTTCCCATGTCCTCCAGGGACAAACATTTATTGGCTAGACCCAGGCCAGTCTGAAAGGACCCCTCGCAACTGAACCCCAACAAGTACTACAAATATCATCATTCCATTGGTCACGAGATAGAAGACCGTTGCGATTACAGCGTTAGATCCAATGCCTAATTGAAAGGAGTCACATGCAGGATTATATGGCATGCCCTAGACATCCAGCTAATATGGGACCATCTCCACCGGTGCATAATGCTCTCCATCAAGATATCTCGAGGCTGTCCCAGCTGAGATTCATGTGTTGGTTGGTGGGAATCAGACCATTGAAGGTTCTCGGAACCAGGGGTGACGCCTGGACAGGGAAGTGTGCACTGGCTATCAATTGTCACCCTCAAAATAACCACGGAAGAGATAGCAAGGGAATCCTTTAGATTCACCGAGCTTGATGCTGAAGGGGTTGTACATCCTGATAGGATCTACTGATCGTTGGTCGGCAATGAGAGCGCAGTAAATGTTCTTTTTGGTATACTTTTAACCGGATGGGATTGGAAGAGCATCACCTTAGACCATATTGGGGAACAATTCAAGGTTTCATGGACCAATTAGTCACTTCAAGGGGTCAAGTCACTTCAAGGTTTCACTTAACCGATCTTGTTGTGATTGAAGTCAATTCTAATTACAATGCCATCCTGGGCCGCCTAGTTCTGTCATAATTCAAGGCGGCAGGCGGCTACCTCAATTTATCATTATGTGATGAAATTCCTGACCACACATGGGGTGGGAATCGTGCAAGGAAATTAGAAGATGGCAATGGAATGTAAACTAGACATACTTCCAAGGCAGGTAGCGGTCCTTAAACGCAAGAGTGTGCCAGACCCCACAGATGACCCCCTTGATCCAAGGATGGGACATCAAGAGGCTAGGCAGAACAGACAAAGGCTCTGGTGTAGAATTAAAGGAACTAGTGCGGTCTGAGCTTATCTCTTTCCTGAAGCAAAATATAGATGTCTTTGCCTGGTCGCATGAAGACATGGAAAGGGATACCATCAGGTCTCTCATGCCACAAGTTGAATATTGACCAAACCTGAAATGGAAGAGGCAAAAGCGAAGGCCTCTCAACGGGGAGAGGTATGTGGCTTTAGCAACCGAAATAATTAAACTTTTGGGAAACAGTTTCATTCGGGATGCTACATACCCGGCTTGGGTTGCTAACCCTATCTTAGCATGAAAAAGCAAAGATAGTTTTCCTCTCCCGAGGATTGATCGGATTGTGGATGTCACTATTGGACACGAATTGTTCAGTTTTATGGATGCTTACTTGGGCTACAATCAGATCCCCATGCATGAGCTGGATCAAGAGCACACCTCATCCTTCACAGACCACGGACTGTATTGCTATCATATGATACCATTTGGAGTTAAGAATACAGGGGCAACGTATCAAAGATCAGTAAAAAAAATGTTTACGGAACATGTCGGGAAATCAATGGAAGTTTATGTCGACGATATGCTTGTAAAGAGCATCGAATCCAAGGATCACGTCGCACACTTTAGGGAAATGTTCAATATCCTCTTAGCATATAAGATGAAATTGAACCCGCAAAAATGCTCATTCGAGGACGCATCGAGAAAGTTCCTAGGATATATGGTTAACTAGAAAGGTACGGAGGCAACCCTGACCAGATCTAGGCTCTCATTGACATACAACCACCAACCAGAATTAAAGAGGTGCAAAGTTTGACTAGGAGAATAGTAGCTCTGAGTCATTTCATTACCCGATCAATAGACAAGTGCCAGTCGTTCTTCGATATCTTGCGAGGGAACAAAGAATTTCAATGGATAGAAGAATACCAATCAGCATTCGAGATGCTCAAACAATAGTTGGCTACTCCTCCCATCCTATCTAAACCTAGGGAAAGCGATGTCTTAGCCCTGTATCTAGCTATATCCGGGGTGGCAGTGAGCTCCTTTCTAACTAGGACAGAGATTGGCATTAAAAAACCAGTCTATTATGTTAGCCAAGCATTGAGAGATGTGGAGTTTAGATACCCAACTATGGAGAAATTGGCTTATGTGTTGGTGATCTCAACTAGAAAGCTTCGGCTATATTTCTTACAGTACCAAGTTGAAGCTCTTACCAACTATCCTTTCTGCTAGGTGCTCCAAAAACCAGACTCTTCAGAGTGGATGATGAAGTATTCAGTGGAAGTGGGGCAGTTTGATATCAAGTTCAAACTCTGAATAGAAACGAAAGGACAAGCCCTAGTAGACTTTGTCGTTGAATTTACTCAGCCCATAGACTTCCGATCTTGAAGAAGGAGAACAATGAGAAGTGTTTGTCGATGGATTGGCAACCAATACCTGCTCAAGAGCTAGGGCAGTCTTGGTCGGTCTAGAGCAGCTTTATTGTTAGGCTTATCATTTCGAGTTCACTGCGACAAACAATGAGTCAGAATATGAAGCGCTCCTAGTAGGGTTAGATATGGACAAGTCAATAACTCTCAGTTAGTAGTGAACCAGATCAATGGAGATGTCGAAGCAAAGGAACCGCATATGCTTAGGTACTGCGATCAGGTCAGAAAAGAAGCAAAAAATTTCACAAATTTGAACTGCGGCAGGTGCCAAGGTCAGCTAACTGCTAAGCGGATGCTTTAGCATGATTAGCAACAAGTCCTGGGATGGACCTTATCACAAGCGTTCTGATTAGAAAAATAAGACACTCTATGCTTGATCAGTTGGAAAAATGAAATAATCCACTACCTCAAAGAAGGAACTCAGCTAGAAGATAAGTTAAAGGCTCGCCAGTTGAGAATCAGAGCAGCTAGGTTTACCCTGTAGCTGATGAATTGTATAAAAGGGGCCACTCACAACCTCTACTCTATTGCCTAGATGAGGATGAGAGAGGTTCACAGTGGAATCTGTGGTAACCATGCCTGGGGGCAAGCATTGGCTTTCAAAATTCAAAGGTAAGGATACTACTAGCCCAGCCTGAAGAGAGATACGATTGAATTTATATACAAATGCCTGGAATGCCAATTCTTCGCGGCATCCTAAAGAATTAAACCCTTTCAGAGCTCTGTGGCCGTTTGAGTAGTAGGGATTGATGTGATCGAACCCATGCCCTTTAGAGAGTGAAACACATCATATGCAATCATAGCAGTTGATTCTTTCACCATGCAAGTGGAGACTGAAGCCCTAGCTAATATCACAGAACAGAAGATGACAGATCGGAAGAGCGGAAATTGATAATATGCCGTTTTGGGATTCCCCATGCTCTGGTCACGGACAACGGTAAACAGTTTGACAATGCATAATTTGAGAAGTTCTGCAAGCAATTCCAGATTAAAAATTATTACGCCACCATACATCATCCTCAAACAAACGGGCAGGTGGAGGTTGTGAACAAGATAACAAGATCATCAAGCAAAGCTTGAAGGCTAGGTTGGAAAATCTGAAAGGAGCATGAGTCGAAGAGCTTCCATCAAAGCTTTGGTCGTATCATACCATAAAGCAAATAGTAATAGGGGAAACCCCTTTCTTGATGGCTTACAGCAGAGAGTCGGTAATCCCATTCGAAATAGGTACCCCGTCTTATCTTGTTCAACATCACGAAGCTGAACGCAATGACCAAGCGCTCCTCACTAGACGAAAAGTTGCTCTTGGCGGATCTCAAAAACGCCTCATACAAGCAACGAAGTGCAAGGCATTACAATCGCAGGGTCAAGCTCTGGAGGTTTGAACTTGGAAAAATGGTCCTCAAATGGGTACACACTGTCCGATCTCGGCACTGCAGAAGCCATGGAAATGACCACTACGGGTTGTCGAAGTCTTACCTAACGGAGCCTATCGCTTGTAGTCTTTGGATTGGAAACACCTGACACATCTCTGGAACGCAAAACATATCAAAAAATATTATCAGTGAGAAAAAAGAAAACGTACCCTTGCTTGTTTTTCCCATTAAAGTGATAGTATATCACATGTAATCAAGGCTGATTCTAGCCGGAACGAATCTATGGCTTTCAATCAAAGTCATTTCGTGTTCCAATGTGTTACTATTTAAACGAATCTCATTCACAAGGCTCGTTGAGCCCAATCAGGAAACTCAATTCCCTAGGCTGAACAAAACCAACTGGGGCAGCAAAGCCCAGGATCCCATCCACAAGGCCAGGGAACTCAATTCCCTACAGTGAATAAAGCCATCTAGGGCACCAAAGCCTAGGATCTCATCCACAAGGCTCGTTGAGCCCAATCAGGGAAAACTTGGAAACAGTAGGCCTAATCAGCCCAATTGGGGTAGTATAACCCACATAGTAGACAATAAGGTTCTAAAATATACAACTTCGCCAATGCGACCTACGAAGACAAAAAGCATTAGAGCTTGGCCATCAATGCCCGAACTCAGATTGGGGTAAACACGGTAAAGGCACCGCCATCGACGCAATTATCCTGGTCGGCTGTAAAGTACCAATAAGAAATTGGACACAACAATTATGAAGTGGCGTCTGGAGACCTTATAAAAGATGATCCTGACTGGTTAAAAAGCACCGATCAGGATTTACATAAAATAAGATCTCAAATGAAGTTTGGAGATGTGCCAAGACTTAGTTCTGATTGACCACAAGTTACTGATAAGGAGTCGTACAAAAATAACTCTCTAAACGACATTTGGGGGTGCACTGAAAATCTATCTTGATCGACCAAAAGTGACCGATCAGGAACAACACAAAAATAACTATCTAAACAACATTTGGAGGTGTGCTGAAAATCAATCCTGATTGGCCAAAAGTGACCGATCAGGAATAGCACGAAAGTGAGTATCCAAATGGTGTTTGGAGACTCTTTGAAACATACTCCTGGGCGGCTGAAACGATCTGATCCAGAGTTGTATGAAAGCAAATGTTCAAATGACATTTGGAAGCCTGTTGAAAATTAACTCTGATTGGGCAAAAATGACCGATCAAGGATCACACAAAAATAGGTATTCAAACAACATTTAGAGGCATGTTGAAAATTGTTTCTGATCGGCCGAAAATTACCAATCAAAAGTTGAACAAAAATAAGCTTAAAAGTAATTCCTGAAATGTGTTTCTAATCGGATGAAAATTCTGATCGGGTAAATGCAATGGATGGCTAGACCTTGACGTCCCAACCGAAACCATTAGTTGGTTCATCTATTCAATATCGCGAGAATCTCATTCAACACTTAGAAAAATTCCAAGATTGCTTGAGTGTTTAAACAACTAAAAATGAGTCGCCCAAGTCCCAGACACGGGTCAGATGTGTGGTAAGACAAACCAAAAGGAAATAACATAAAGTAAAATTCAGCTCCATAAAGAGAACAGAAACTGATTAGGTTGTAGATGCTGAGTTCGAGTAACTCAAATGTTATTTAAGGTCCACAAAAGCTAATCGAGAGATTAATAATTACTTGATATCCCCAAAGAAAAATCAAAAGAGAGATTGTGAAAAACAAAAGAGAAAGGAAAATAACATAATATTCAAGTTCAGACCCTTTCCAGATTAGCATTGTCACCATAATCAACTACCTCTACTTCCCTTTGAGTTCCTCAGAAGGCTTTTCATCAGCATTGTTTTCAATATACACCACTGGAGTTTGTATCTCAGTGCCATCCAGATATGGTTCTTCCTCCTGCTCGTCATCATCCACCATGACATCTGGATCAGCCTCCTTTTGAGTGGTGAAGTTGAGCTCCTACTCGGCTTTCAAATCCTCAAGCTTCTCCATCATAGCACTAAGATCAGCTGAGGGGCAATAGGTCCTTAACTTTTTTGAGCATGTCCTCTTGACCTAGGATAAATGAATCTAGCTGATCGGCTTTGTAAAGTTTTGATTAATGGAAAGCTCTGACATGGGAGACATAGCTGGCACTTGGCATTTACCTTGCTTAGTCCAGCTCCGCTTGAAGTTCATCAATTGAGGACTTAAATTATTTCTCCAGAACCTATATATTCAAAGTATGGTTCTGGAGATCCATTAACCTTCCAATCTTCTTGTAAGAACTCGCTCTCATATTTTCAAAGTTCAACTTTTAACCATCAAAGTCAAAGGTGGAATGGTCAAGTCAAGGATATACTTAAATTGTTGGGGTCAAAGTATGAGTTTTCAAAGGATATAAGAGGAAGAATGAAATGTTGAAGGACTTATAGGTAAATAATATTATCAAGGACTAACTTATAGTATGTAAGAAAGTTGAGGGACATTGTGTGCAATTTCCTATGTATATATATTTGAATTGTCTTGCAAATGGGAAAAATTACACACACAAACACATACTAACACACAAGTTCAGTAGAAAGGAGAAGAGTCGAGGAAAAGAAAAATAAAAGGGAATGGAAAGCTGGCACCCATACTAACACATACTAGCTGACAAGTTCGAGCCAAACTCAGAGTGGGTTCAGGTCAAGCTGGCAACCATCATCGGCGCAATCCACATGTCAGGTTTAGTAGGATGACCTGGGGTGGGCCGTTGGTAGAAAGGAGAAGAATGGAGAAAGAGAAGAAGAAAAGAAGAAAGAGAAAGCAAAATAGGAAGAAGTAAGGGATTTTGACATAGTTGGTGTAGCTTGACCTTGGGCTCTTGATTTTTGTGCCCAATTTCATATAGGTAAGTGAATGAGTTATTTCTAGTGTTTATTTATTTTGTAATGAATGTTGAATTTATGACTTATCCTTATGATTTGTGGTTACATAATTGTTGTTAGTGTTGCAAGAAGGATGAATTTTAATTTTTACCTCTCATTATACATTGTGGTGCGATTTTTTTATAAACCCTAGAAATGGATAAATTGGGGATTTTGAGTAATATGATATGGATGATGATATATTAGTAAAGTATGGAATCATGTGGTTGAGAATTATGAGTTTGAAGTTAGTAAGTGTTTGGGGAAATTAAAGGTGGACATATATGTATATGAGGTGTTTGTGAAAATGTCAATGTGGAAAATTATTATGAAATGAATGTGTTTGATGTTATTGAGAATTTGAGGTTTTATGTATTATTATGAACGTGTAAGGTATTGTATTGTTTAAGGAAATGATATGTTTATGAAATAAGTGAATTTAAAGAAAAGGAATGGATAGCCTATATGCATATATTAAAGCTTGAAATTGTGTGATATTAAAGTAAGGCTTGCTATTTAGAATTTGGTATTACCAATTCTTCAAAGATTTAGCAGTTTGATAAGATCGAATTTATGGATTCGAACAGATATCAAATTATGGGAAGGAAGTTTATGATGACACGTTGAATGAAAACAAAGTATAAGGATAAGTTTGTATAAAATCCATTGTGATCAAATGAAAGAATTAGTATTAGATGAATCTTAACGACAAAATTTAATGGGAATTTTATTTATGTGGTTGGTCATATTTGGTAATGCATTATTGAACATTTCATGACATGATGGGGTGATATATTTATTTGGATATATGATTTGATGAATATATGTTATTGGGTAATGAAGACGTGACATTAAGATACTAGTGGGTAAAATGGATAGGTACAAGTGTGGATAACAACCGAGTGATTGAGAATTATTATGAACCAGTGATCTTGGTTTCAAGGAATTAAGTGAGTTTATATTTCTTACTCCGAATAAGGGCATTGGATATCAAATTGGATTGTTATCTAATGATTCCAGGTGATGACGAGCCAGTCGGAAAGGCATGACATTTGAGCTAGCTATGGTTTTCAACTCTGTGAGTGGAAAAATATTTTTCCAAAGATTAAGCATGCTTTCAATATAGCATATTAAATGTTTCACTTTCTAAAAGTCAAGCATGATTTCCTTATTATTATTATTATGGTAATATATGAAATTCATAAAATGTTTAAACATGTTATTATCTTTAGAATGAAATTTCAAAGAGGAAATAGTTATCTTATTACGTTAAGAATTTTCATAAAAGCATATTATGTCGTGTTATAAGATTCTTGAGAAAAGCATGTTATACGAATTATTTTCAAAACCACCAAAGTACCTATGTGATCTTTACTCGCTCTGCATCGTGTGATTCATTTCACGATGTTAGACTAGCTTCAGTGATGTTACCCACTCTGCACCAGCGTGATTTGTTCCATAGTGTTAGACTAACTATATACAGTTATTTGGGACCCATCATCATGCACACAGAGGCTTTGGGCCATTTATGGTGGTGTTAGCCTTTGAGGCTTGCTCTACGCGCATATGACTAGTTATTCAGTTACTCAGTTATCAGTATCACTCAGTTCTGAGTAGTATGCCTTATACATCACGATTGCTCTATACATGTGTGTTACAACTTAGCAGTACTTTTGGTGTGAATTTTCCCTGCTATCAGTATTTATCTAAGTTTTCAGCTAGCTTTTCAGATTTTAGTTTTCAAAACTCAGTTAAAGTTAACATATTGATTCATATATCAGTTTTAAACTTAGTTGTAGCATTATTAGCAAAAGGTTATTATCTTGCACTTAAATGATTTCAGAACTATTATCATGATATGTAGTTTTAGTATATTTAAACTCATATTTCAAACTCAGAAGATGTTTGCAAAGCGTTTTTATAACTCTTGGTTTTTAAGTTGTATCTATGTATTATAAAGTTTAACAAATTTTCAGAAATAAATAATATGAAAAATATATATATATATATATATGTATTTGTGAACTTATCCACTCACTGAGTTATCAGCTCATATATTTTCTAACGTTTTTCTTATAGGGAGGATCAAGCTTCAGTATCTATCGGCTTGTCTATAGAGTTCTCAGTCAACCACCATTGTATTGCATCAAATTAATATTTTCATTGCACTTTTAACATATGCGTTAATCATGGTTGAAAATTAGTTCTCATAAGTCATTATTTTTGAGATCACTAAAACTTTGCACAATTCTATTTCTCCATATGCATTTGGTATTAATGATTGTTTTGAATTTAAATATATTGAAAAGTGTTCCAATTTTATATCTTGGGGATGAATTGAGTTATTAATGGAAAAGTATATTTGTTTCATTTTTACAATTTTTTGGATAAGGTGATTTAAATTTTCAGGTTAGATATGTCCAATTTATAGAGGAAACACTGTTAAAATTTTTATAAAATCATTTTAGTCCAAAAGTTTACACAGGTTCAAGTCAAGTTTTCAGTTTGCCTTAGTAGTGAGTCCATGTCAAGCTGGTATCCATCGTCAATACACGCTACGTGTCAGGTCTAGTAGGATGGCTTGGAATGGGGCATGTCACTTCTCCTTCTCAAGAATCTGTTCGGTCTTGCCCAATTTTTTCTTCAAAGCATTAAGTTCAGATTGTTGTCTATCCATCTCGTCTTGAAGCCTTTCAGCATTGTCAACCACGATTTGATCTTTGAACGAGAATGGGTGAGAGCAGTAAGAAACTAACTAGCTAGGGAGGAGGCCGAACTGATAGATTCCATTGCATCCATCCCCTCAAACTTCAGCTCGTCCTTTTTGGTCCAACTCCGGGCTAGGACTTCATAAGCTCCTTTGACATTAGTCGGGACTTTTTCCAGACCCTCTGGTCCTGGATTCATAATTGAGCGAGCATCTTGGTATATACGAGGTAATATATCCTTCTACTTCGTAAACTCAGCTGCCATGACCTCATGAACAGGAAGGTAATACCTGTTTACATCAGAGGAAGTTGCATTGAGATTCTTCGGGGGTTCAGAACAGGGAGTTTTACTCTTCTTCTTGGGAGAAGGAACTTTTTGTTGATCAGAAGGCCGCATCTTGGGGGCCTCTGGAGGAGAAGCAGCCCTTGACCCTTTAAGGAGTGATTTCCCAGATGTGGTGGGGTGATTGGCTTTTGCTTTTTTTGCATGAAGGGTAGCCGCTGCTTCTATTTCTTCTTCCTTGTTGGGTTGACCGGTTCCTTTTCCTTTCCTCTTCTTCGGGGGAAGTAGCTGATGTCTTCCTCTGCAAGGAGAAACAATGAACCAAATAAGCCTCTAAAAAATAAGTAAAAATCTTACAAAGTGTAAAAAAAAGGTGAGAACCGGATATGGAGAATATTAGAACCTAGTTTCCTTCTGATTGGACTGGGATGAAGGCCAAAGTTGTTGGGAGTAGTCAGATCCACTTTCCAAAGCCTGTCAGTGGTAAGGATTTCTTTGTAATGAGTTCCAGAAAGATCGTCTTACGACAAGTTCAAAAAACTGGTTCTCAAGTTTTACTACTCGGTTATCCTTTACGTTCCTTGTGGAGAAAGAAAATGTCAACAAAGTGTTAAATAAAGGAACATGATACATGACGATTAGAGCATGACTCACTAAATATAATAAATTTTTTGGGAATGGCCGAATCATGAGGCTCACAGGTTCAGATCTCTACTCTCCCTTCAGTAAAAACCAATTGAGTTTCTAGTTCCTTATAGAGTCCGAAAGACGCCGAATTGGACTGGTTAGACCAGGTCAGATGGTAGCATAATGAAAGCCCAAACCCGGCTTATACCTCATGAATAAGTAAAAGTGGTTGAAAACTTGAACGGATGGCATAGGTTCCCCCAGATCTTGCAAAAGTATAATGAATCCCAATATCATTCTCCAGCCGTTAGGCACGATCTAGATGGAAGCTATCTCTAGATAATGGAGGTAATTAGTAACGAGACGAGGGAATGGACATCTAAGGCCGGCTTCTAGCATTCCCTTGTTGCACGCCAAGTAACCTGGAGGTGGGCGATAAGCTTCTTCCCGCAGTTGAGGAAGCACGATGTGGATGCTCAAAGGAATCTCATTTTTTTTTATGCCAAGCCTATAGTTGTCTCATCTTTACCCTAGATCTCGGTCCAATTGTGACCCATCGTATCCCAATCGGAACCTAATCTTGACCTGAGGAAGAAGGTTCATCAGCCATGGGCAGTCAAGGACCGTGAACCATACGAAGAGGAATAGTGTCACAAGGGATACCCTCCCGTGGAATGATCTCATCCCCTACGTCGACGATGCCTTCCTCACTGGTTAGATTGGCATCGGGAGACAGGCTTGTCCGGGGCTGATGATCAAAACCTCCATTATCATTTAATTTGATCCCTTCGACTTCCTCATCGATGTGATCCATGCCTTTCTCCGTCTCGGATTTGGCTCCTAAGTCCGATCCAGATTCTGCCTTTAAGTCCGATATGGAAATTTGATCGGTAGATTCGTACCTAATCCTAGAGCTCCTTCGTTCGCCGTACCAAGGACAATGTTTTCCTCAGATCCAACCTCGTGCCCATCATCCATTGTGTCTCGAGGTATAGACGGTTGTCAATACTTAATTTTTATCCTCAACATCTCGCTTGGAAGGAAGAAAAAGGGGAAATCTGAAAATAAAAAGTGAGAGTTGTTTACCTAAGTGAGGAATGACCAGAACACCTGTGTGGAGTGGATGACCAGAAGACCTAAGTAGCTAGAGAGAGAAATTTTACAGAGAGTATTCGGAAAAAAACATGGGCGAGAATGAATGGATTGTCCTTCTATTTATAGTGGGACGACATAGAATTCGAGAAGACTTCGTTTAAACTAACTATCGCTGACATCATTTGTGTTCGAACGATGTCAGGTACGAAATTCTATGAGTTGACCAATCGGTCAAAAGGCGACATGTGGCTAGGAAGCTTCTGGGAAATTAAGCTATTAAAGAAGTAGGAGCACCAAAGCACAATCTCGAGGACGTTGTCCTTATTTGTCTGATTAGAGCAAAATGTGGACGATGGGGGCAATTGTTAGTGTCCGTGCGCCATGAAGGATCTGATCTGGCTTCAGGTCCCACGAGTCCGATCAGGAATAAATGGCCGATCAGGAAATGTCACAAAGCCAACCATAATGCCAAGTGGAGGCAGTTTCTGATCGGCACATTGTGGCCGATCATGAACAGCTTATCTAAAATGCCTGGTCAGAAAACTATTTTGTTCAGACACGACAAGTACTGACCTGCGACCAAGATAAGGGTAAGGCGCGTGAACAACATGGGGGCGTTTGACAGTTGCTAGCAGTTATTAGGACAAGAATTGGGAACAAGTTGTACTTTCATATGTGTTAAGTAAGTTCTTGCCTGAACTGATTGTATAAAATCCCCAAAGAACCCTGGAGCTCACCTATAAATATGGGCTTTAGGGTGCCATTTGGGAAGAGGCTTTTTGGCCTAAATTAAGAAATTAGAGATAGATTTTTTTGCAATACAATCCATTAATCCCGAACACGATTCTTGATCCATCTACCTCGATCCAACATCCAAATCGGATCTCGCTACGAAAAGAAACCCTAATCCGGTCACGTTACACATATTTATTGTTGACTTGGGTCAGCATCAAAATTGAACGTCAACAACATACAAACATTATCATCTTTCATCTAAAGGGACACTTATTATCATCCAAAATATTCTAGAACATTCTAGAATATAATTCCAACATTCTCGTGAATTAAGTGGCTCTTGTGTAACATTAATTTCACCTTCACCCGAAAACATGACTATCTTCTAATGAAGTAGAAACAATCGAATCCAAAATCAGATAAGTAACTATTTCCGCTTAAATAATTGGTCAAGGTAGTTAACAGCGACTTTACGAACTAGTTTTCAATAAACTAAAGAAAGATTATTATGGTATATGAAAATTTATTTTTTTATGGAGATATATTTAGTATTAAAATTTGACTTGTTTATCAATTTTTTATTTAAAATTAAATTCTATAAATTGGGTGAAAATATGCTCCTGTTGGGCCGGTCTTGCGTGACAGGGTGAGCACCATATGTTCCTAAGAAGGGTTATGGTTCCTGGATATCCAATCGATTAATCCCTCAAAAATTCGTGTTCTCCAATAACCTCCTTTAAAAAAAAAAAAAACCTTTAATAAATCAAGTTCATGCACTCCCTATTAGAAGGAAAAAATGGATGAAAAGAATTGGTTGAGCAAGAGTTCGACACTTTTTTTCTTAGGATGGTAATGCCACGAACAGGGTGTTAATGGTTTAGTGGCATTCCTCTCATATAAGATACAACAATTATATATGTCTTGTAATATGAACACTCCAAATTACCTAGACCTGCTACAAACCTACTCGTGTTTCGAAGTCTCTTTAATATGAACCCAGGCCTATAACATATATGAAAATAAAATGCAATAAGCAATATGAATTTACTATGTGAAATGGGCAAATAGGAATCCCATTTATAAATGTTGGAGAAACATGTCGTCAAAGGACACGGTCCTTAGAAAAGGACAAAACTCTACGAGTAGTGTCTAGTGTGCAAGAGACCTATCCGTTCGGAAATAATCACGTCTAAACATGATGATATTTCATCTAAAAGAACACGTACGGCTTTTCAGCCAAAATTCTACAATATTCTAGAATATATAATTCCAGCATTCTCACGGATTAAGAGGCTCATGCCTGATATTAATTTCTCATTCACTCAAAATTTGTATAGAAACATTTAATTACAACATGATTATCTTCTAATAAAGTAGAAACAATCGGAATCCAAAATCTGATAACTAACCGCTTAAATAATTGGTTGAAGTGGTTAATGTCGACTTTTTCAACCAATTTCCAATAAATGTAAATAAAAATTATTATGATAGGTAAAAATTTGCTTTCTTTATTTTCATTATTTCTTTTTGTGAAAATCTATTTGGTATTAAAACTTTGACTTATTTACCAACTTTTGATCTAATAAAACTCTATAAATTAGCTTGTGTGAGAGGTTGACCACCATCTGCATGGTGTGGTCCCCTTCTTGTGGGTATGTTTTAAGTTCTTTTTATGCGTCTCAGTTCTATGTACATTACTGTCAACAAATAAAAACTATTTAAGTAAAATAATAAATAAGATCTTGGAGAAAATGGGAAAAAGACTCTTTGTATGATGGGTATTTACAGGCATCTGCTGTCCCTTTAATTTCAATAAGGTTGATTTCTTAAGGTCAACCAAATGTGGCCCTTTCTTTATTGCCCTAATATACATTTTTCTGGAAAGTTGATGAAGTTGAATAAAAAAGCTAAAGATTCATGAAAATGATCACAAACTAATTAGGTTGAGCTGAATTCGCTTCACTAGACTTATTTCTTTTACTCTTACTATTGTTTAATTTTTTATAATTATTATTGCCGGCTCCATTGTTAGCTCCACAAACAATTTTAACTTGAATCCCATATGCATTTCCAAAACAAGAAAACAGGTCACCTTCTGAATTCCTCCTTGATAATTTGTCTTTTAATTCTGGATCATCACCATTAGCTTCATCCTCTAATGAATTCTCCTTCCTCCATCTCTCTCGACTCGACATGTAACCTTTCGCTCTTGCTTCCTCGACCGTTAGCTCCTCCAGGATCGAGCTTCCTGTATCACCATCTTCTGTAGGTTTCTGCAATACCCACGGTGGTGGTGGCGCCCGCAGTGGATGTGACTTCATTGCCAGCTGTGCCGCCACTATCGAGGCTGAGGGCCCGATATCCGAACACAATTCTGATCCATTCACCATTGAGCCATTGCATACTGATCCGGATTGGTGAGGGAATTCTCCGTTAAGAACCTCAGAACCCAGGCTTAAAGATCGCCAGAGGAGTATTTGCTCCTTGCTTTCCTCTTCCTGCTTTTGCTCTTCTGGATTATCATTTGTTTTCTCGGCAGTTTCACCACAATGCTCTTCATGATCACCAGGAGGGTTGATAAGGGCAAGTAATGGCATGCTTCTCATGGTGCTATCGAGAAGTCGAACGCCCATATTGAGTATCCCCTGAGGGCTACCAGATGGGCGGCGAACCTGAAGGGTGACAAACCGTATATTTTTCGAGTTTGGCTGAGTCCGCTCCGATGGCGTGATGAGATCGCTGATAAGAACGCTCACTGTCCCGATAAGAACATCCCGAAACCATGAAACCGTGTATATTTCCACGTTAACAGCGGCATTGTCGGAATCCAGGGAATCGTCGTTAATGGAGAAGGCAAACTTGTGGTTCCATGTGGGATTGTTGTGGCCTCGTTGATCGGTTGAGGTGCTGAGCTTCCGATTAGGATTAACCCACGTTAAGGCGTATGATCGCATGGATTTGGAGACAGGAGCGAGGTCTTGAGCCGATATTAGGTTGATTTCGAGGAGTTGGGAGGGTGTTAGAATAGGTTGGAACGACGTGGATGAGGCCGTGATGGTTGAGGAGTTCGACGATGGTGTTGGAGTAGCCATCTGTGCGTCGGTTCGCAGTCCGTGTCCAGGACGACAAACGGGGGAATGGGATGTTGATGAAAGAGAGTGGGAGAGAAGGGCGCCTTTGATTTTGTTGAAGATAAATGGTTGGGAGTTTTTAATGGGGTTAGAAACAAGAGTCATCATATTTTAAAACTACTGTATGCTTAACATGCCATATGAACGAGGGGAAAAGAAGTGTTATGGTCATTGGTTTTTCTTGAAGAATTTCTGAAAAAATGACGCAATTTGTTTTATATGATTGTCAAGTGTTAAAATTTTCTATGTAAACAATATTATAGATACCGCTATAGTGCCCCGCAGTTTTCAAAAATGAAAAATTCTTAAACTTAAATGTGAGTTCTTGATTTCTATTACTGTGGTTTCAACATTATAGTAACTGCATAGTTTCATCGTTTCTTACATGCGGCGGGAGTCATTGTGCAACACATGTGCCCTGCTAAGTTCTGGTGGGAGAATCGAACTGTTAAATTCTTAGAATGAAGGTCATATCCAAAATTAAAATGTTTTAATGTTTTCAAAACTTAAGTTACAATAGTATCGTATTTTTAATGGTTCTGTATACAATTGAAATCATATGAGTAAACTACTCCAAATTCTTAAAAATCTCCCTTGAAAACTACACAAGTTCAAACACTTGGTGTTAATAAGGTGCCCTTTTTTCTTTTTTAACCAAAAAATTGAAGGCTGTTACAGAGTTGTCGCCACATCCATATATTTTTGCAATTCAATTTGTCCAAAATAAATTTTTTTTTTCGATTTTTTATGTACTTAATCTGATTACGCATCCAAAATCTAATGAATACATTTTTTAAGCATGTCACATTTGCTCTTTGAATTGTTTAACCCGCCTCCCTAAAAAGCGAAAAAAAATATGATCAAATCCAGCGGAAAATATAGTTGATGACTACCTATTTATTTATTATCATTTTGATGCATTCTAATTTTTAGAATGAGTTAATTTCCCAAATCATCTCCAACCTTCGAACTAAGAATCAGTTGGATCTCCAACCCTTTTTTGAGCTCCAGAGGCCCCAACTTTTTATAAATTCGCACGATATGTCTTTTTTGACATATTATTCAAATATTGCCGTTAACTTTCTAATAAAATTACTGTTATAACCCTTAACTTTTTAATTTTAAAAACAAAAGATTTAAAAGATTTTTATTTTCTTTCCTTATTTCTCTATTTTCTTTGTTTTCTCTCGTATTTTTAATCATTTTTTCTTTTTAAATTCATATAGTATCAATTGTTTGATGTTTTAATTCATATAATAAATGATGTTATACTATTTTAACATATGTTGTTATACCAATAACATAACCTATTAAACAAATAACATTCGTTGTTACACCAATAGCATAACTTGTTAAACAAATAACATAGGTTATACATAAAACATAGTTTGTTATACAAATAACACAAATTGTTTAATATTATATCTTGTTACACAATAATAAGACTTCTATGGCAAATAACATAGCTTGTTGCATAAATAACATAGCTTATTTCGTACATAACATAACTTCTTATATAACATAGCGTGTTACACACATAACATCACATCACATGTTGGGCAAATAACATAATTTGTTATGCAAAAAAATATAGATTTTCGTTACGCAATAAATTATTAAAACAAGTTTGAACTGTGCTTAAATAGCTGTAGACTAGCCTTATGGTAAAACACTTAAAAAATAAATTATAAAAACCATAAAAAAAAAGAAAAAAAGCGTAAATTTGAAAGCATAACGACCTCAAATTACTGAAAACTGATGATACTCATCAACTTAAAGTTATGTGCCTCCGTCGCCACATCGTTCCTTTTCTGGGAAAGTATTACACATTAAATTCTGTACTAAACGCCAAAAAAACTCAAATTTCAACATGATCTTTGATCCAATTCTTCTCGATCTATTCTTTTATGTATTTTACATAAGCTTGTTGCATAAATTATATAGATTGTTTAATAACATAGATTATTAGACAAAAAATAGATCTTGTTACACAAATAAAATAGTTTGTTACAGAAAATAACATAACTTGATACGCACGTAACGAATCTTTGAACTTGAAAATATTGTTTATCATGTAGTAAACTTTGTCAAAAAGTTATACAAAAAAGAGAAAACGAAAAAGAAAGAAAAAAGTAAAAACAAAAAATGAAAAAAAAAAAGAAGAATATTCCAACAACATCGCCAGAAAAAAAAAAGAAAAAAGAAAAAAATTTAAAAAGAATGACGGATGAAGGAAAAGGGCCGAAAAAGAAAATAAAAAACAAAAAAAAAAAGCCAGAATCTGGCAGCCAAACTCCAACCACCGAAGGCCGATCGCCAACGGTCGGCCAGATTCCCGTCGGCAGGGGTGGGGGCAGACGGTAGGGGAGTAAAAATAATATAAAGTAAAATAACAAAATAACATAAAAATAAAACACTACAGTATTTTTAGAAAAAACACAATACTGTAAAAATGGAAAAAGCTTCCTGCGCACAGTAATCACGCAATTCCTCTTTGAAAATGCTTAACTGAATTTTGCTAAAATTTGGGCTTTGACTAAGTTCTAGACACTCAATACGTTTAACTAAGTTGGGTTTAGGAATTAAAATTGGACTTTAGACCCAACAAGACTTAGATTAGAACACTTAAGATGTCTTGAACTTTGAATCAAATCAAACATACCTTTTGGATGTCGTGCACGATTATTTGAAGTAAATGAATAATTGGACCTAAACTTTAACTCGAAGATGACATCTAATTAATTATAAACTCGCGTTATCTTTAAAATAAAAATAGACGAGCAACACAAATTTCTTTAAAATTTTTATCGTGACCAAATTTATCAAAATAATAGAAATATGGTGGTAGCGACATGTAAAATTCCTTTAAAACTTTTAAAAATAATAAACTTTCATTTATGAAAATTCGATCGCTACATAGAGTGAGTTTACAAATTGTGAAATTAATTCTATTACCTATAACGTCATTTACCTAATGTAACTTTTAGTCAAAAACTAGTCTTTCTACTCGTGCGATGCACAGGAAGCAATGACTAAAGACATGATGACACAATAGACAATTGCTATAACACTATGTAAGCAAACATCAATAATGAAAATAATACAATCGACAAAGTTTGTGTTTTGTTCATTACAAATTTAGAGAAATACACAACATTTGTTGTTGAATTCGTTGACCGACCCTTTCTATTTAAAATAAACATTTTCAATCCTGACCTACTCGTCACCTTAGAAATTGTAGCCAAACTTGGAATAAAAAACTTATGACTTTCATTACTGTCACATAAAATTTGAACTTCTAAAACATGTTTCTCCAATGCTATTAAAAGAAAACAGAAATAATAGGTTAACAAAAACAAACTGCAAAAGACTTACAATTACAAATGATGGTACTCCCTTCTGCATATATCCTCAAGATACAGATAATTTTCATCAGTTATCAAATCAATTCTGCCAAATGTTGAAAAAAGAGTGGCAAAAAAGTCCAATAAAGACATTTCACTTTCAAAAACTAATATATATCCACTGTGATATATAGTTTTAGCAGCTGAATAGTGTGTTCAACTAAGTGCACTTATACTAGTATTGGGAAAACTTCACTTATACAATAGTATCCACTGTGATTTTGAGTTGAATCGTCTACCACAAATCACATGGCGGATACAGATTGAGTAGATCCCCCAAAAAAATTGATTTTTGAAGATCAAAAATAAACATAGTCATACTACTTTGATTCTAATTTAATTTTTTGTCTCTCTTGTGATTTTTCACCTTAATTTACCTCTGATTTGTTATCCATCTCAATCTGATCTGATCCACCAATTATGGATCTACAAAGATTTAGAATTAGTGCATTAAGGTTTGGTTTCATATTTGTAAATTGAAAATGATTTTTTTTTCCATATCCAGTACATGATATGTGATAAATCGAAAAATCCAATCCGATCTGTTACACCAACTTTCAATGGAAAGTCTTTTTTTATGCGGGTTAGGTATTTATCAAGTTTCGTGTAGATCGAGTTTTTTTTTCAACTACAGGCTAGGTTGCGCAGAGATCTTATTTTATATTGTTTTTTATTTTTTATTTAAATAATTAAATGGTAGAATGGTAATTTTAATGGAAATTAAATTAGTAATTGCAAAGTTGAGGACGGAAGGTGTTATCAGGAATGTAACATAACAACAAATGAAAGATTAGGTGTCCTATATGCCCAAAAAAATAATGGGGACAAAATTATATAAAAATTGAAAGATTGATGACCTATAGTGGAAACAAAGAATAAAAGATATAATACTCATATTAATAGGGGGTTAATGGTGAAAATTGAACGGTTGGGGATGAGAAGTGACTTGGGAATATAATACAATAATAAATAAAAGGTTAGGGGCCTAGTAGGCTAAAAAAAAGAATGAAGAAAAAATTGATACATAATTGAAATGTTGGGGACCAATTATTCCATTTTTCTCTCACCAATTTGCATTTTGTTAATGGAAATTAATTAAACAATATACGATGCATTCTCTCTCATCCAATTTTTTTCCCTAATTTTTGGGCTCCATCGTCTTCTCTATCTCCTCTCTATCATACGATTTCCACAATTTTCCTTTACGTTTCCGGTTAGAATCCACGGCGATGTCGTAGCAGTGAGTATTGCGAGTCCGTATATATTTTTTCCACAGAATTTTGATTACCACAACTCTTCTTTTGTTCCCAGAAGTTTCTTGTGTTCAATTTATTTTTTGAAATCTATTTTTTGATTTTTTTCCCATATTTTCTTTTTCCTTTGGTTCAAGATCACGGTACTTAGTTTCTTTTAGTTTATTATTATCATTACAATTACATTGTTACAATTCTCGTCATTTGTTCTAATTATATGGTGGATACAAGTTTAACGATCATGTAATCTTGCTGCAGGTTGTGTAATGAGTTCACATATTGTGTAACATTTTTTCATTAGTTTTGTAAATTAACTTATGTGTTATTAATTTCTTTTAGTTTATTCTTGTTGCAGTTATCTTCGTTCCAATTCTCGTCAATTATTTTTATTACAAGGCAGATATAAGTTTACAAGTTGTAAACTTATTATAGGTTGTAGAAAAGTTAACATATCATGCAACAACTTTCATTAGTTACAATAAATCATGCTGTAGTTTGTATTAGTTTCATTGTTATTAACAAATTTTATGAAATTTAATTGAAATTTAATCAAGGATTATACATAGTTCATATTTGAAGGAAATTATGTTTTAGGATTTCACCTTTATATTTTACACACTAAAAACTTAATGTCAAATAAATTATACTGTAACGTATTTCACAAAAGCAATGTGTAATGTACGAATTGTAACAAGTTACACGTAATATAGGAATTGAATAAATTACACTGTAATGTATTTCAAGATAGCAATGCGTAATGTATGAATTGCAATAAATTACGCGACAACAATGTGTAGTGTATTAATTGCAGCACATTACACTAACATATTAAATAGGATTTCATTAATATATTACTTTTGCAACTTATTCAAGAACACAATTTTTTTCCATCCTAAGTAATAAATTACATTGACCAGACTATACAAAAACAGATGCACAGAAAGTGGTAAACTTTATCTCTTCCTAGAGATAAGAAATTACAGTTAGTTAGTGTTTCATTTATTGTAGGAAACGATTAGTGTAAAAGAAAGATTAATATTTTAGTTATAATTGTAGACAATTAGTGTACTAATCCCCGATTGAGGGAGATTAGTGTTTCAGTTATGGTAGAAGACAATTACATTAATCATTGATTTAAATTATTTCTTTCCTTTTTTTGCGTGCATTAAAACTTGTTTTTGTTCCTTTTTTCCCTTTTCATTTCATATTTCCTTAAATTGAGGAAGGAAGTCTTTTTGCGATTAGCTTAGTCAAACTTGTACAAACACGCAATTTGTTACAATTTGTAGTATTTTTCCAATTAGTTACATTTGTAACAAGTCACATGTAAATTTGCCTTTTTTTTAAAGCTTTAAATTGGGCCAAATTTTAAAGCCTAAAAGGAGAGAGGAATAAGAAAACCTAACAGCTAACAAGCATCAGCAACCGTTCTCTCTCTCTCTCTCTCTCTCTCTCTCTCTTGATGTTAAGCAAAGAAATACATGGGGTAAGGGAAGAAGGGAGTAGTAGCTAGCAGTCGAGGCGAGGCAAGGCAACGCAACGACGAAGGGAAGAAGGGAGCGGCAGCGGCCAACGGCGGCGGAGGGAAGAAGGGAGCATCAGCGGCCAACAAAGCAAAGTTAGGGTTTCCAATTGAGTTGAGATAATGAGATTGGTATTTTGATTTTTGAGTCAATTGTAAAGTAAGTATTTTGAATTAGTTTGTGAGTGTTGCTTTCTATTTGAGATACTCCGGAAATGAGTTTTTTAAAAAAAATTAAATAAAATATTCAGTTTTAACTGGTTTTAATTGAATAGGTTCTATCCAGTTCGGTTTAGACGAACCAGCCAAACCCGCAGACCGAACCGACTTGAGTCGGTTTGGCCGTCTCTGGACTCAAGTTCTGAAAAACGGACCGAACTAGCCTGTACTGGTTTGGGCCGGTTCAGTTTTTTGGTTTTCCGGTTTAGATGCCCAACCCTACTAGCAACACAATGAACTCAATGCTAACTTAGCTTGACACTTGTCACAATAATTTAAAATTGCATGGCCTTATATTTGTCTTTACTGAATCATGCCTCAAACTTCCTTAAGTGTGTTGTGTGAATAAGTTTCATAAATAATTAGTTCAATTTAGTATGAATTCGCACTGTGTGTTGCCATTACTACCATAGGTCATGAGTGGAATTGTTACTGTGAATACTATCTCCAAGCTCTTTTCTTTACAATCACATTAACTTTGCGATGAGAATTCATCATTCTAGTAATTAATTTCATATAAATGATTATCTGGTCTCTATGAAAATAAAATGATATATTTGGTATGAGTTGAATAGTCTAGAGACTAAAATGCCTATGTAGAATTGTTAGGTGCTAAAGTGTATATTTATCTTTTGTCATTTAATACCTTGTACAAATACTCTTTTCTTCCTAAGTGAGAAATTGAATTCATTTTTCCAAATATCGAGTTGGTATCAGAGCCTAAAACAAAAAACCCTAGCTTCTCGTCAAAACCACTCCTCTGCTCTGACCCAACCCAACTGGCGACATCTCCAGAAGGCCTGGGCGTTCAGGTTTCGGGTTCATGTATTACACTGACCAGACCCAGACCAAATATTTCGGTTCGGGTTCGGGTTCGGTCTTGAAAATGGCAAGCCCGTTCGGGTTCGGTCTCAGTTCGGGTTTGGGTAATACTTCGGGTTTTGTTCGGGTTTTTCGGGTATCTAGCCCATATTATATAAACGCATAAACGAAAAAAGAAACACTTAAATGGATAAGAAGAACAAAAAATTTGAAGCACATATATTTCACTTTAATGAAAATAATAATAATTAGATACTAATATAATAAAGTTAACAATTAGAAACTAGTATTTGGCTAATTGGCTTTATTTATATTTTTTTAGGGTGGCTTTATTTATATTCTAATTTTATAGGTTTACAGATTTACGATAAACTTGCAGTGTTGTCAAGTAATTGATTAAAAACAATTTATCTTATACAAGTCACATGGTGTATATATAAAAACTAGTAAAATCTTCATAGAAAAGGACAAATTCACATCTTTTACACAAATCTTGAGTTTTGTTTTGTATGTGTGAAGGAGACGAGTGTATTGAAAATGTGATTGTGAAATGAAGGAGATAGTTTTGTTGATTGTGAGAATTAATTAAAAATTTGAATTTAAAAATTTTGAGAGTAAAAAAAATGTTCGGGTTTTAACTCATGTCCAAAGCCCGTCCAAACCCATTTGGTTTTGGGTTCGGGTACCTGTTCGGGCATAATTTTTATTCACTACCCGTTTGGGTTTGGGTATATTCGGATCGGGTTCGGGTAACCCGTCTAGGCTCGAGTTTTTTGCCCAGGCCTAGTCTCCGGCTAGCCCAGCCGCCGGCGACCTCGCGGTTGTCCTCCGGCGAAGTCATTCTTCTCGGTTCAGGTCTGTTCTTCGACTTCAGGTCTGTTTTCCTTCCATTCCTCCCGCCTTTTCCTCCTACTCAGCTCCAGCCATACCCTAGCAACGTACCTCAACCCTTCATTTGCTCCGGCCAGCCCTATACAGGTCCGGTGAGCCTGTGTTTCAGAAAAAGGCTGTGAGTTTTCTACTATTTTTTAGTGTGGCTGCTTGTGTTGTGGTTTGTTCTGGGATTTGGCTATGATTTCCTTACTTAACTGCCATTGTGAAAGGAGTTTCTTGTTGTATTGACTGAGGTTGTTGTGGCTAGAATGGGGGAAAATAAGGATACTTATGTTGTGATTGATTCAACTCCTATTCGGATTAGACTAGATGGTACTAATTATCGGGTTTGGTCGAAGACTATGGAGATTTACATTACTGGAAGGGAGAAGAAGGGTTATATAACAGGACGGAAAGTTGCCCCGGCTGAAAATGACCCAAGTTTTGATAAATGGGAAGCCAAGGATGCCTTGATTCGATCATGGCTTGTAAAATCTATGACTGATAGTTTGGCTTCAAACTTTGTACACTATGAGACGGCAAAGGAGGTATGGGATGCTATGAAGCGAAGTTACCTTGATATCTCAGACATGTCACAAGTTTATGAACTCATGAAGAAGTTGTTTCACTTATGTCAAGGAGGGCGGCCCTTGGTTGATTACTATAATGAAATGGACTCTGTTTTCATGGAAATTGATTATCAGAGGCCTAATGATATGGAGTGTGCTAAAGATATGGAGAAGTTGAAAAAAAGCAGAGCTGAAGAAAGGGTGTACATCTTTCTAGCAGGACATGATCACAACTTGGATCAAGTGAGTGGTAGAATCTTGGCTACTTCACCTCTTCCAATTTTTGAGGAATTTTTCTCTATTGTACGTCGTGAAGAACAAAGACAACTTACAATGGTCTACTCGCTCCAAGTCCCCTAATGTGTGCACTTTTTGCCAAGGTGTTGGTCATATAGTTGATGAATGTTGGAAGAAGAATGGGTATCCAGAGTGGTTCAAACTCAAGCAGGTCGAGAAAAGGAATAAAAAACATGTCAAGGCTGCCTTTGCTGGCTCTTCTCCATCTTAAGCCAACCCTACTGACTCTTCTCCGTCGTTTGCATCTCAGTAGCTCGGGTATCATCCCTTGAAGGTACTTCTGGAGTAGCACTAACCTCTACTACATCTGACACTTGGGTGATTGATTCTGGAGCTACTGATCACTTCACTTATACTTCTTCCTTATTTAATTCACTCACAAATCCTCATGCTAAATCTGTTCAGATTGCTAATGGAACATCTGTGAATGTGATTGGGGTTGGGAATATCTCTTTCTCACTTAACTTCTCATTATACTCTGTTTTATATGCTCCAGCTCCCTCCAATAACCTTCTATCTATCGGCAAAATCACAGATGATCTTGATTGTTCCGAGCCTTTACACCTTATGGTTGTGTTTTTCAGGACAATCAAACGAAGATGACGATTGGCACTGGTAGAAAAAGAAGGCGTCTTTATTTTTTGGAAAAGGGACACAAAGTTGCAAATAGAGAGGGGAGTTGGGTTTCGAGTTGATAGTAAATCTACTTCTAGGGATAAAATCATTTTGTGGCATTGTAGGTTGGGTCATCCCTCATTTAACTATTTAGAACATTTGTTTCCCAAGTTATTTGAGGGTATAGATAGCTCAAGTATGAAATGTGAAAAATGTATTTTGGCAAACAATCGTGTACCCTTCAAAGTAAGTTATAATAAAAGTTCAGTTCCTTTTGCACTTGTTCATACTGATGTTTGGGGAGCCTTTCTCTACTCTATCGGCCACAGGCCACAAATATTTTGTCTCTTTTATCGATGATTGCACTAGAGTATGCTGGATTTATTTGTTGAAATCCAAGAGTGATGTTGTGAGTGTGATTCCTCAATTTTCACAAATGATTGTCACTCAATTCCACACTCATGTCCAAGTCTTTCACTCTGACAATGGTAAAGAGTTGTGAACCAATCCCTTGCTACTTTTTTCAGAACTCATGGCATTCTTCATCAACCACTTGTGCTTATACACCACAACAGAATAGCGTTGCTAAACGTAAAAATAGGCACATTCTTGACTTCCGATCTGTTTATGCTTTATCGTGAATGTTCCAAAATGTTTTTGGGCAGATGTTGTTAGTACTGTTGTCTTTCTCATTAATAGAATGCCTGCTCGTATCCTTAACTATCATACTCCTTTAAGAACATTGTCAGGATTTCACTCTATTCCATCTCCCTTGAATATCTGTCCTAAAGTCTTTGGCTGTGTATGTTATGTCCATGTTCACTCTCTTTTTCGAGATAAAATGGATCCTCGTGCGCTCAAGTGTATTTTTCTGGGCTGCTCCAACTCACAAAAGGGCTATAAATGCTTTCATCCCCCTACTCAGAAATATTATGTTTCTATGGATGTCTAGTTTTGTGAATCAGTCCTTTTTTCTGGGGGTGTGGAGCTTGTTCCTCTTCAGGGGGAAATTCATAGTAAGGAATAGGAACGTGTGTGGCTAGAGGAAAAGAAACTTTGGAGTCTTCAGGGTCAAAGGGAGAAAGAAGTTGAAGTTCAAAGGGATAGAGAAGTTAGAGTTCAGAGTGATAGATCTCCTAGTATGTATCAAAAACAGTATACAAGGAGAGCCACTTGTCCTACTTTACTGGAGGCTTCCCTCTCTAATCCTAATGTGCCATCGGATGACTCTTCTCAAATTGAAAATGAGGTATCCAACTCTTCTTCTGACCTAAATTTTTCAGATCCACATAATGCCATACCGGGCTCTAACCCACATACTGAAGTTGTTGATAGGAGATATCCCCTGCGTGATCGCAGAGAACCAGATAGATATGGATTCTCAAAGCCTTCTTCCAACATTGTCTATCCCATGTCTGACTACTTATCATACCACTGTTTATCCAAAGCTCGCTTCACATTTACTTCTCAATTGTCTTTTGTATCTATTCCTAGTCACTTTCAGGAAGGTCTTGAAGATCCTAAGTGGAAATCTGCTATGCTGGAAGACATGAATGCTCTCCAAAAGAACCTAACTTGGGAAATGGTCGAGCTACCTAAAGAGAAGAAGACTGTAGGGTGTCAATGGGTGTTCTCAGTCAAGTACAAATCAGATGGTACGGTGGAAAGATATAAAACCAGATTTGTTGCAAAAAGATACACACAGACTTACGAGATTGATTATCAGGAGACGTTTGCTCCCGTGGCAAAAATGAGTACCATCAGGGTCATCCTATCTTTAGCGGCCAACTTGGATTGGCCATTGAGACAATTTGATGTTAAAAATGCTTTCCTCCATGGTGATTTGACAGAAGAAGTTTAAATGGATCCGCCACTAGGGTTTCCACACCCAGAAAGTAAAGTGTGTAAATTGAAAAAGGCCTTTTATGGCTTGAAATAGTCTCCGAGGGCTTGGTTTGGTAGATTGAGTTGTTCAATGAAGAAATATCGTTACAAGCAAGCTCTAGCCTCTAGGGGATCACACATTTTTCTATAAAAGAAATGATGAGGGTATTACATTACTTCTTGTATATGTGGATGACATGATTGTTACGAGAGATAATGCCGATCTATTGAGAAACTTCAGTGTCATTTAGCTAAGGAGTTTGAAATGAAGGATTTGGGTGTTTTGGAATACTTCTTAGGGATTGAGGTATGTCGATCCAAGCAAGGGATCTTTCTTTCCCAGAGAAAATACACTTTAGATCTCTTAGTTGAAACTGGTCATTCAGCATGTCGGCCTGTAGACACTCCTATTGAGATTAACCATGGTTTGTCCATATTTCTAGACCAAGTGCCCACAAACAAAGAGAGATATCAAAGACTTGTGGGAAATTGATCTACTTAACTCATACCCTACCAGATCTATCTTATGCAGTGAGTGTTGTGAGCCACTTTATGCTTAACCCAAGTGGCCAACACATGCAAACAGTAAACCGTATCCTGGCTTATCTAAAATCTTCTCTTGGTAAAGGTGTCTTGTTCTCAAAGTATGGGCATGTAGATATTGTGGGATTCACAGATTCTGATTTTGCAGGAGCGAGGCTGGATAGAAAATCCACATCTGGGTACATATCATTTGTTGGTGGCAACTTAGTATCATAGAGGAGTAAGAAGCAAAATGTGGTATCATTATAGAGCGCTGAGGCTGAATACAGGGCTCAACGTCATGGAATAACTGAACTTACGTGGCTAAAAATTCTTCTATATGAGCTTGGTTTTGGGCCGAACAAACCTATGGTACTATTTTGAGACAACAAGGCTGCTATTGAAATAGCAAATAACCCGGTGCAACATGATTGAAAAAAACATGTTGAGATTGAAAGGAATTACATCAAAGATAATATCGATTCAGGGAACATTCGAGTTCCATTTATCAAAAGTGCCGATCAGCTAGCTGATGTGATGACACATGCTGTTTCTACTGGTCCTTTCCATATGTCTCTATCCAAGTTGGGCATGTGTGACATCTATGCACCAACTTGAGGGGGAGAGTTGAATAGTCTAGAGACTAAAATGCCTATGTAGAATTGTTAGGGAGTAAAGTGAGAAATTGAATTCATTTTTCCAAATATCAAGTGTATGATAGAAGAAGTCATCCCAAATTATGAGATTAATGAAGATAAAACCACACCTTTTATAGAGAAAGCACCTTTAGAAGAAGAAGAAGTTGTATTTTGCGAAAAATAAAAAATAAAAAAGCTTCGCTAGGTACGTGCTTAATACAATGGAATCTATAATATTCAAAGGAACTCGTGATGAGAGATGCAATATTTAATCCCTTGTTATTATTGTATTTCTAATCCAAAGTAGAAGCTTGTCAATTTATTTATGTAATAATAAGATTTTACAAAGAGAGTTGAGCAGATGAAATGAACAAATAGTTTGCAGAACTGAGCTATAGATTAGAACCGCATTCCAACTGAAAATGGGAAAGCATTACATGTTCAACTCATTACCAAAGCCACCTACACAACAACTCCATAGCTTTTATGGGTTTGGGGTTTGGCTCATCCTTCCTCACGAAAGAACAAACTTTTGGCAAATTGAGATTGAGGAGACAGTATTCCGGAAAAAAAAAAAAAAACTAGACTGCCATAAGAAGTCCGTTCATTTTTCATCATTAAACAGATTTGACTATAAGAATTATGATTTGTCAACTATAAGTGTAAAGCTGGACTTCACAAAAATATATAAACTCATACCTAAATGCACGGTAAAGTGGACCTGGAAAGTAGGATCTAGAGTTAGAATGATATGCCAAAACGGGGGCAGGTTGGCTGATAATTATCAATTTTCAATACAAACCTCCATCTTTAATCCATGAAGAAGTGACAACAATAAGATTCCAGAAAAGACCTACTGTAAGTACTGGTCACACAATACATAAAATAGTCCACAAAGTTCAAGAATAATTCATTTCTATCGCTCAGAAGAAATTTCAAGATCGGAAGAGCGCTTTGGCATCCTATACCGGTTGCAATTCTGATGAGCAGAAACATTAAAATCATAGGAGCAAAGGAAGGGTTTTGGAGATAGATAAGAAATCCACAAAGTCACATGCTAGAAAATTCTACTTATCCCCGCCGCCAAATACAGTCCATCCGGCACGAAAGTAGTCAATCATATCCCTCACCGCAACAAACACGGATGACAATATTGATAGAAAACGGAAAAAATAAATGAAAACTGAAAGTTGGCTCATGAAATCAGGGAGAAGAATGATGACTAGAAGGAGACACCTTCATGCATCTCCTTCAAACCAACGGCATGTCTATGTTGGAACTTGATAAGCCGCGTGCCAAATCTGAATCAACCACTAAGATCTGCCACCAAAGCCATTGCCGTCGACTGGCACTGAGAATGCAGGGAGAAGGCAGGGGCTGGGTGGGAAGAGAAATCAGAATTTGGGCTTGGAAGAGGGAGAGCAGTGCGAATTTGTTAGTGCCTGGGTGAGAAAGATGTTCGAATTTATTTGTATTTTCCCTGGAAAGAGTCTTGCTATGAAAGCTAATAAAACAAAAATAAGAACGCATGAAGTTCCACTGAAAAAATAATAAAAAAAAAAAAAAAAAAAAGAAAAAGGAAGAGGGGTTGAGCTTGGGTGGGAAAATGAAAGTGAGACTCACCAAACTCAACAACTTAAAGAGTTTGTTATAGATTCCAAACCTCAGCTTACTTTAGGCTAGGGACTAATCAGGGTTTAATTATCAGTTAAGGCACATGTAGCGACCAGGAAATTTTAATAAAAATTTTTAGTTTCTTTAACTTGGTCACTATAATCTCACTTAAATCTTAAACATGATTCTAGTTACGCGCTCGTCTAATTTAAGCATTAAACTCAAGCCAACAAATTATTTTAAGTCCAGTTTAACTCTACCCGAAATCCAATTTATTTTATTAGACAAGTCCAATTTTAACAAATTCGATCTGTTTCAACATTTTTTTCTCAAATCAGCACACTTAATTTTCTCGCATAAAATGACCACATTTTTCCTTTTAACTAATTCTAGTCCAAGTGTATATCTCATAGCCCAAATCCTTTTCAAAACCAAACATTTTAATCAAACACAAATTAAGCCCAGCCTGATAGAATTCTTTTTCCCAACAATCAAAATGTGATTATTCATGAAAAAAAACTCTTTTCCATCAAAGGTGCACAACATCATCCATTTTCCTTCTCCAGTTTTGTTTTAATTTGTTTAACCATGATTTCAGCCATTTCAATACAATCTTCCAAGTATTCACACAACCATAAAATTAGCAAAAATCAGTACCCCTTAATCTCCTCCCAATTCCCATCCCCGATTTGCCTCCATTTCTTTCTAAAACTCTCAAGTAAGTGGTATAAATACCACTTGTTAGCAGCCACTTCTCACCACAGCAAGAGACACACATACAAACCACAAAAAACCTCATAGAACTTTGTAGCATTTCTATACTACCACAACAGCCCCGTTCTTCTCCTCTCACAACAAGTTGACATCTCGCGCTCGGAGTTTTTGGTATAACACTTTTTCATTCATAAGCCGAATAGCTTCGTTTTTATACATATACATATACATTACACTGTAAGCATGACTCATCTCAATTTCTTCTCCTATCTCCAAACAAATTCCAGCCATAGAGTGAAAATATATTTTGGGCGTTTCATTTTTCTCAGGTGAGTGTTGTCGGGCCTTGGTGAATAATTAGCAAAAATCCTCCAATTTTGTTTTCTCTTTCCTCGCCATCGACGTCGGTTCCATTTGCCCCCTTTGCTTTGCAGAATGAGGAATCTGTTTCTTCTGGTTGATTTATTTGAAAACCCATTTTGAAATGTATTCCTCAAGTCCCAAGTTTTGATTTTACTTTAAGTTAGTCTAAATAAATGTCAATTAATTATTTTCATCCCAAAGTAATTTACATCCATTTCAAATAGACCTGAAATCTTGTCCTATTTCCAAACTTTACACGATTATTTTAAAGTTTCACTTTTAGTCCCAAGCCCAACTTTCAAGGTCTTAACATTTAGCGTTAAGTTTTAATTATTATATTCTTTAGTAAATTCTAACTTTACAAAATTTCTCTAATGACCTGATGACGAGCGGTAGTTGAACGAAGGCTAGTTGCACACAAGCTCAAACTCGAAAGGTCAATTTTAAGGTAGGCTCATTATTTAAAAAAAAAAAAAAACTTTTAATTACTTCAAAGCTGTGCACTAGTTAAATGATTTTTAAATGTAATTCATTTTATGAAAATATTGCATTGTATAACGTGATTTAATATTTATGTCTATGGCTATACTATGCCTTAGTAATGAATTACGGCTTTTTGCGTAGTATTTATGTGGCTTATTGCCTAGAATTATGTTGGCTATCTGCTTAGCAATTATGTGGCTTATGCGTTAGCGACCTTATTGGTCTAGCATTAAATTTCGTGACTACATATTTTGTTTCATTCAACTATGAATTACTAGTTGTGCGCTTAACACTACTAAGTGTTTTAATAAAACACTCACACTTTATTATAAACAATTTTTCAGATTTTGGAGCCGGCGGTGGTACATTTGGCGGTGACTATTAAATAAATGTCATTTATCGCTATAGTTATTTTTAAAATAATGTCAAGACAGCATTTATTACTCTTTTAATAAAGTTCTGCAAATTAAATTATTATTTATATTTTTCCGCAATATACTATTATAAAAACATAGTTTGGAAAATTTAGTTAACGCTCCAGGTAATTTTAGAACCGAGGGTTACAGTTTGGTATCAGAGCGGGTTTACGTTTCTGTAGACGTGCAATGTTTTTTTTTAAAAAAAAAATCACTTTTACTATTTTTAATTTTTTATTTAGATTTTATTATTTGAGATGAATAGTCTCAAAACTAAAGGTTATGTCAACAAGACCTATACTATCTAAGGCTGGAACGGGACTTAAGCGGTCCATGTGACCTCCCCCCTACCAGGGAGCCAATAGTTGCGCACTATTCAAATCAATTCAAATGAAAAATAGTGGATTATCTTATATATAATAAAAAAAAGTTTTTATGTATTATTAAGAAAATTTTGAAGTAGTAAGACCACTCGCTATTGTCCGTGCCATTGACTCCAAAGGTAAAGAATTTTACTATGGTCGGATACTAGCAATTTTTAAGTTATTTGTATTCCTTAGATTTCTTATTTTCAGATACTAGAAAAATTTATTATTTGTATCCGATTAGAAAACGGAAAGAGTTTGAGCATAATGTGTAATTTCATAATGTGTTTTAAAACTTAAGTCCTCGGAATTTAACTTAAAAGACATTAATATCTCACTAAGATGGATTTGTGCATAAATAGTATTCAGACATAGCACATGGAGGGGAGCCTAGAGTTGCCACTGCAACTAGAGTTGCATATGAAGAATTCGTTAGAAATCCTGAGGAAACCATTAGGGAGCATGTTCATTGCTTCCACACAACTTTGGAGAAAGCTGTACTCTGGGGGTTTTAGATAGATGATAACAATGCAATTAATGATTTGATTGGGACATTTGTCTGTTTAAAGCATAAGGTTGTAAATGACATACTTTTGACTTGTATCACGTAGACCAGTTATTGGTGGCATATTTTGAGCCCCGCATGAAACATCTTCTTGAGCAACAAAATGCTCAAGTTCAAGAGGAAGAGGATCCAGAAGAAGACCCAGAGGAGAATCCGGATGAACAGATGCCAAAGCTTATTGAGATACCTAGTAAGGATGAGGAGATGCCAGAGCAGGAGGCGATGGAGATGCCTAGATTGGATGCAGAGTCTGAGGCAGAGTCCTACATTATAAATGCTGAGGATGATGCTTAGAGATAGTTGCCATATTCTTTTGTTTATTTTCCTACATTATAAATGCTGAGGAGGATGATAAAACCTTTACCTATTCCATGTCTAGGACCTATAAGTTTGCCAAGCCTACTAGGTTGATTACACTTACTATCCACATTATGAAGATATCGAGTACAAAAATATTTGCACTCTTTCATTAAATATCCTTTCACATTGGAACCTTTTGGATATGCTCGGCTCCGCATATAGTTCTTCAAAGTGCATAGGTACCTAAATATATTAAGAAAAGAAATATTTTCAGAATAACATATCAAGGAAAAATTGTATATATGAGTTAGATAGATTACTTAAACGATAGATATACCTCTCAATTGGATATATAGACCTAAATTGCAACGCCCCGAGTTTTAAATACCCGGAATGTTAGTTAAATTTTTTTCTAGCAACTTTTCAAATAATCTGACCGCTAGAAATTGATGGTAAATTGCGGAAATTCTTATTTGGATAAAATCCCAATTCAAATAATATAAAGTTTTGATGATAAAAGTCTCAAATTAAACTGAATTTAATAAATGACTGTTTAATAAGCCATGAGTTGATTTTCCTTGTCATGTATGGGTTGATTGGATTTTGAGATTTACAACTTGTTATTATCTATTTTGTAAAGGAAATGACATGATCAAACCAATCCAGTATCATCAGGGACCTACTCCAGGCTGTCCGAGACTTAGGACAGGCCCAGGCTCAGGCCCAAGCGCCAGCACCTACAGCTCCTTCAGCTACTCAAGCGATGCTAATTATTAAGCAATTTCAGAGTTACCAGCCCCCAACTTTTGATGGTGGTAGCAATCCACTTGCTACAGAGGAGTGGCTAAGGATCACTGAAAATATTTTCAGGCACATCTAGTGTCCTGAAGACCAAAAGGTCCTTTGTATTGAATTTATGTTGGTTGGAAGGCCAAGCCACTGGTGGGAATCAGCATTGTGTACTAGGACTGGGGAAGAACAGTGAAACCTAACATGGGCTCAGTTTAAAGCAGAGCTTACAGATAAATATTTCCCTCAGGCCCTTAGAGATTTGAAGGAGAACAAATTCTTATGTCGGACTCAGGGAGATATGGACCTTACAGACTATGAAAGGAGGTTTGAAGAGCTTTCATGCTATGCCCTACACTTAGTGGAAACTGAGGAAAAGAAGGCAAGGATATTTGAAAGGGCTTGCGTCCGGAATCAGACAAATCATGAGTTCTCATGAACTTCCTACCTATCGGGAAGTGGTGAAGAAAGTCCAGACAGTGGCACACTCAGAAGTAAGGCTTGGAGGCCAAAATTCTCAAAACAATCATGGGAAGAGAATGTGGAATGACCACAATCAAAATAAGGGCCAGCCTCAGAACAAAAGGCCAAGCATTGGAACTGGTGGAGGTTAGACTGGTAATGCAGTACATCAATGTCCCAAGTTTTATTCGATCAGCTGAAAGGTGCAGCTATTTTCCAAAGATTGATTTGAGGTCCAGGTATCAATTAAAAATCAACCTTGGCCACAAGAGCCTTGTGATTTTTAGAATGATCTCTAGTACCACTTGAGCTCGATTCTCTAGTCAACAACTTACATAATATAAAACTTAATCAAATCACGTAAAGCATCTTAATCAAATAATAAAACAATAGAAATAGTAGAGAAAAGTTAAAAGTACACTTTTGGTCGGTAATTACCGATGGCATTTCCACGTCGTTGGCAATCTCAGATTGATTTTTAGGCCTTAAGAAATCTTTAACAATTTTTTGGCTAAAAAAGGCAATAATTTGTAAGAATGATATACCATTTTAGTAAGTAATATGATGAATATGTGTGTGTTAAAAATTTACGAAATTTAACAGTCTATAATTTGTTCTTTAAAATTAGTCTATGAATTACATTTTATATATTTTACATTGATGCATAAAATTACATATGTCAAAATTATAATAATCATATAACATGTAACCCAAATTTCTTCTTCTCTAAAGATGTAAATAAACTGAAATAAGGTTAAAAAAAAAGTAGTGAAAATAAATCTTTAATGATACACAAATTTTATGAGGTCATTCAAACAAAAAAATAAAACAAAAACTTTAGTCATCCCTACAAACACTTAGTTGTCTGTTATTTGTAAAATCGGGTAAAAAATTTAATTTGTTTCACTTATTAATATTTTAAAATAAAAAATATTTTAAAATTTACAATTTGTAAATGGCTGTAAAATTTTAATAATGTTACAATTTCAAACTTACAAATTTATATGTGGCTAAAACTTAAAGTGATAGCATAGAGAAATAATGCACTGTGTAAAAGTATTTTATCTAATATATATACTACTTATTTTTTTGTTTCAGAAAAAAATTACTTATTTTTTAAATGACAAAAGCTATATGAATATATATATATATTAAATATACTAGGGATACATGTAAATAACAATAAGCAAGAGTAGCCTAGCGGTTGGGACTTTGCCACCCAACCGCCAAGTTAAGAATTCGAACACTCTTCTATAAAAAAGTCGGAATAAATTTGATTTATTATGCAATCTGGTCGGGTTAGGTTCTGAGGCACATGAGTGGGTAGGGCGGGCGGGCTGGGATAGATATAGGGTCGGGTTCTCAGTTGGGTTTAAAAATATTAATATTTATTTATTTTTCTACTATTTATGGGTCCGTTGGTAATCTCCGACAAATGAGGTCTCCGTAAGAAAACACCGGCGGCACCCAATGGCCGTCGAAAATCACCGACAAGCCTATCACCGATGGATTTTTCCGACCACTATTTCCCATCGGTAACTCAAATTTCCAGTGGAATTTAACAATTGCCAACGGATTTTGACCGTCAATACTAGCGTGTTTTCTAGCAACGGTGGTTGGCCTAAGAGAGTCGATCGTGTCGAGGATACTGTCCTAAAATCGCGTTGACCTCTTCTCGTCTGGGTACTATCGGCTTGATATGGTTCCAAGATAAAACCCCAACCCTAGTTTTCAGCCAATACTTTGTTCGTGAGCATGATCAGAGGGGGTGAAGAAGGTGAAGAACGAGCATCTATTGTATTGCCAAATAGTGTAAAGTATATGTAGGTGATAATGTTTTGAGTTGTGTGTAAGGATGTGTAAAAAACAAATGAAAGCAAACACCTTTATATAGTTCTAGATAGTAACCCAATGATCCAAGATTATGGGCTTAAAAAAGAAAATAAAAACAGAAATCAAAAGGGTTAATTTCACAAAAGGTCCCCAACCTTTCATAAATGCACACAATAGGTCCCTTTTGACACTGTTCGCTCAACTTTTCAAAAAAACTAACGGTTATGCCCTTTTAACTTTTTAATTTTATAAACAAAATATTTAAAAATGTTAAAAATAATAAAAAGAAAACACCCATCTACCTCCACCCCACCTCAAATTTCTGCCGCTTCCGCCAAAATGAACCCCCCTAAAAAACTGCTGCCGTTTCTGGTAGCGTTTTTACTGTCAGAAATGGCAGCAAAGCCGGTCGTTTCAGGCAGCAAAAATGGGGAGGTGAATTCCCCCCCATTTACTGCCGAACAGCAGAGATCGGAGGGGGGAAGGATTTACCCCCTCTAAAAAAAAAAAAAAAAAAGGCATCTGGAAACGATAGCAAGTTTGCTGCCCTTTCGGGTAGTGAGTGAGTGAGGGAGGGAGGGCGGGTGGATGGGGTTGGGGTGGGGTGGGGGTTAGGGGTGGCTGTTTTCTTTTCTTTTTTTTTTTTAATTTTTTGTTATTTTTAATATTTGTAAATGTTTTGTTTATGAAATTAAAAAGTTACAAAGGTATAACCCTCATTTTTCATGAAAAGTTGATGGCATAGTGTCAAAAGAGACATACTGTACGTATTTATGAAATGTTAGAGACATAGGAGAGCGAAAAAAAGGTTGGGGACAAAACTGATTCTTAACTCAAAAGTTGAAGACCTTTTGTGAAATTAACCCAAATTAAAACCAAATGAATGTTTTGAAGTTTCTAAAAACATTAGTTGCAATTGGTTTATGTATTGCCAAATAAGTTGGAGCCAAAACAACACCAAAAGAAAAAGGCAAAGAAAAGAAGAAAATTCAAATTTTAAAGTTGGTGGCCATACGGGGAATCTCAGCAAAATAGTGTAGCCACATACAGTAGTCAATGCACCCGCATTGGCACATTTGAAAGTGGCATTGCAACCATTTTGTGGCCACACGTGGAGCGGAATTGAAAATTGGATGCGCACTGATCTAGAGGCCGAAAAGCGGTGAGGCCACAACTACCGGTATGACCTTCCTCCAAATTTACTCCCTAGGTCCCTACAGTTTCGGTCTTGTTTCAAGCTGGTCCCGAAGATTAAACTGCTACCAGTTTCAACCTCCAATGAATTAACTTACAACTTTAGTTCCGCTAATTATTTTTAGTTCCCCCTCCTCCTTCCAAGCTTTGGAATTTTTTGTTCGCCATTGGCAATTTAGTCACATAACTTTGAAGAAATCCCGTTTTCATCAAATTAGTAATTTTGCTCCAAAACTAGTGAAATAATCACTTAGACTTCTATCTCCAAAATTCTCATGATTGTCAACTTGATTTGGCGCCGAGCCAAAACTGTGGTGGATCTGGATCACATCACCTGGCCTCGGGCACAAAGGTTATTTGAAGAATATCAAACCTATTAGAAAAATATATCATGGTTAAAATCTAACTTAACAACTAATACATTCGGAATGAGCATTGTAGTTGCTAAGAGAAAGGTAGTCAAATGGTGTAAGGATTCGTTAAATCAACATTTATTTAGAAGAAAAGTGGAAAAAAGGCAAACTTATGTTGTTTTGGCGAAATAGGAGTTGTACCACAATTTGGATATCACCAACCTCCTAGAAAATCTTATCATAGGAAAAAAGTTTAAAATGTACCTTAAAAGTAACAAAAAATAGTTTAGAGGGAAGCAACCGCGGAAAAAAGAACATAATAAAACTAAGGAACCTCAAGGTAAGAGTAAAGAAAAGTTCTATAAGAGGATCTTCAATGCAATGGTGTCTAGTCTAAATAAAGTGTGTCAGTTGTCGAATAAATAAAAGGCTTTCTAATCCACATGACATAATGTCCAGTAACTAGACATTGAGGTATAAAATTGGCCTCCAATGCATAATGTCCACAGCCCAATATAATTGCATATGTGGAATATATTTTATTAAAATAAAAAAATTATACGTTCATGTTTAACGTCTTGAATACACAAAAATTGAGTTTTAGAATGAAACTTCTCCAATTTCACTGCAGATTGGATCGTTTCCTCCCAGATCTTTATAAAATTTGAGATTAGGTAATCCGTAATCCAACTCTAATATTTCTTTTTGTTTGTTGAACAATATGAGAAGAATATTAGATCATAATTGTTTGAGATAGTGGGTATTGTGGATTTCAGAATCTCCATTCAAAACCTTTTGCTTGAGATAATGGATCTACATAATGAAATATTAATCCAATTCTCTTATTTCGCTGACATAATGTGCAACTGAAGAAGTCCAATTTGATTCCGTGATCTATAACTTCACTCGCTGTGATTTTATTAGTGATATATGAATTATACATATATATGTGTGTGTGTGTGTATAATTACCATTAGAAGATGAAGATTTTAATTTCATTAGTTTTGAAGGTGAGAATTACAGAAAGTTTTGATTTCTACTTCATTGATTTCATGATATCATGTTGGAGATATTGATGAACATAGAATTTAAATGCACTTTCTTCTTTGTTCTCATGATATTTAATTTCAGAGGATAGAGTTAAGCTCTTAGAGCATGAAAAACCATTACCTTGTATATATATATATATATATATATATATTTTGTTAACAGGCTGCAAAACAGCTTGATTTTTTGTTAACAGCTTGATTTTTTTTGTTAATGTTAAAGCCATTAACTACATATGCATTAAATCTCCATGCTCCAAAATCAGGTCCAGGTGCCAATGTAGTTATTTCATCCGAAAATTGCTCATTATAAAGTCTATCTACATATAAGTAAAACATTAGACATCCATTATAAATGGTTTGAAGACTTGGATGATACTCACAAATTTTTAAGCTACACTTACATAATTCCTAAGATATATATGAAACTCACCATTATGGATGCATTGAACATCTCTATCAGTTACAAAACGTCTTGATGAAATCTCAGCACAATGAATTCTGGAAAGGTTTGAGTTATGTTCCAATTGCATGCATCATATTCTGAGAAATATCAAGTTAAATTGTTAATACTTACTTGGCGAAAGGCTTAACTACATCATTGTTCATTAGAACATATCGTTAAGCTTGTACCCATGACACTTTATCAAGTGTTATGATAAAACCTTTACCTATTCCATGTCTAGGACCTTTAAGTTTGCCAAGCCTACTAGGTTGATTACACTTACTATCCACATTATGAAGATATCGAGTACAAAAATTTTTGCACTCTTTCATTAAATATCCTTTCACATTGGAACCTTTTGGATATGCTCGGCTCCGCATATAGTTCTTCAAAGTGCATAGGTACCTAAATATATTAAGAAAAGAAATATTTTCAGAATAACATATCAAGGAAAAATTGTATATATGAGTTAGATAGATTACTTAAACGATAGATATACCTCTCAATTGGCTACATAGACCTAAATTGCAACGCCCCCAGTTTTAAATACCCGGAATGTTTGTTAAATTTTTTTTCTAGCAACTTTTCAAATAATCTGACCGCTAGAAATTAACGGTAAATTGCGAAAATTCTTATTTGGATAAAATCCCAATTCAAATAATATAAAGTTTTGATGATAAAAATCTCAAATTAAACTGAATTTAATAAATGACTGTTTAATATTCACCACCCTACACGCCTCCGGCTCCAAAATTTGAAAATTTATCAATTTATGAAAGGGGTGAGTATTTCATAGAAATACTCAAAAGGCTCAACGCCTATAATAGTTAACTTAAATAGCAATAACCCACATAAATATGTAATTAATTTCTCAAATACAGTATCTCAAATCTCAGATAAAGTCGTACATTCCAGATGCACATTCCATGCATTTAATATGTAAGTTCTCATGCTTAAACAAAATATTCTCTTTCTTAGTATAGCATAATTAATCTCATGCATAACGTATAATTCTTATAATTACAGTTTAATGCACATAATTGCCACAGAAGTTAACTAAAAATGCACAATTTTAAATAAATAACTTTTATAAAGAAGGAACCTACCTTGAGTAAGATTTTTTCGAATTTGAGAAAAAGTCTTGAAGTCGTTCAATTACACTCGCACATCGTCTACCAAAAGAAATTAATTTATCTTAGTGTCGCGAAAATAACTTCTTAGAAAAGAGAAAATATAAATTTAGGGACTAAATTTAATAATTCAATAATACAGGGTTAGGGACCAAAAGGTTAAAGTCGAACTTTAAGGGTTGAAAGGTAAAATCTGAAATTTAAGATCCTTAAATGACTAAAAATAAAATGTAAGGGACTGATTTATAACGTTCTGATAAATGGGGACCTCAGTGTAAAAACAATGTCATATAAAACTCAATTCTTGACTAATTCGGCATAACCAAGGTAGAAACCAAAGGAACGAAGTTTCAAGGCTGAAATTCAAAGGCATGCGACGTAAATTGACGAAATCAAGGGACTTGACACTAGTGAACGAAATTCCGGCAACGAGTGGTGATGGTAATCGTGTTTCTATGCTCCCAAGTGTGTGGATAAGACTCGATGCGGTTTAACACTGAGTTTTGGGGTGCAGGAATGGCGGGTTTGTGATGACGGATTGATGAGAATCAGGATGCGAACCCTCAACTGAATCAATCCGTACTCCCAAGAATGCCAAAAACCCAGTTTCAATTGTGTGACCTTTTGAAATTTGTACCCAATGTGAGAACAACGAACACAAATTAAATTCCCGTAACAAGAATAGAAAGCCCAAATATCCTTGTTCAAGACGTGCAATTCAATTCACCATAAAAACACGATTTAAGTTATAAGAGAAATCTCTTCTCTTCAAAGAAAACTCTTTCATAAACCCTAAAAATCTTGAATCATGTCTTACAATGGAATTTGTTAATAAATAAGAAAAGTAACCTAAACTAATTAGGAAACTATTAATTTAAAGGAAATAATATAAGAAATTCAGGAATATTAAAAATATATCAAAACTTCCACATCAAGGTAAAACCTGCGCGCTCGCCTTGGTCCGCACAATCTGGCAGCCTGTGTTCAAACGTACATAACTTTTGATAGGAAACTCGGATTTGAGATCTGTAAAATGCATTAAACTCCTGACTTGATTAGATTTATGTTGGGATATCATTTTCTTATGTAAATTATTTTTATCAAACTTTTGTGCTCCAAACTTTCTCATGTTGTGTTGTTCTTGTCCAATTTAGTTTGAAACTTCTCGAGCTTGCCACTTCCTTCCATGAAGCCTTCTATTGTGCATAAATCTCACTTGAATCTTTTATCTTGGACTTGACTCTAACATTTTTAGGTCTCTATTGCCATGAGCTGATCTATTTATAGTTTTGATAACTATTCTTTTTAGTCCCAGATTCTGGATCTTATCATCCCCTCCCTCTTTTGAAGGATTCATCCTCGAATCTATAGGAGATTTAGTACTCTCTCCATGGGATACCTACAAAGATGAAAATTTGGGGTTGATTGTGTTAGAAAAATTTTGCTTTTTCGCTCCACTTCCCAACTTCTTATTTTTTTTTCTTTTCATTGTCACAAGTCTTTTTCTTCTCTAAGTCCTCCCTTACTATCAACTGATCCTTGTTCACTTCTTTTGGAGTCAATGGTATAAGATCAAAAGATTGACTATCTTTTTCAAAGTGATAGGAATTTTTGAAACCATTAAAGTGCACCTTTCTATCAAATTGCCAAGATCGTTCCAAAAGAATATGTGTGGCGTGCATCGGTACCACATCACAAAGCACTTCAACCCGATACGTACCCATGGTAAACTTCAAATTTACTTGCTTTGTGATTTTAATGGCCCCACACTCGTTCAACCACTGAAGCTTATCTGGATTGGGATGTTTAATTGTATGCAATCCTAATTCCTCAATCATAGCCTTACTCGCTACATTAGTGCAACTACCACCATCAATAATCACACTACAAATTTTATTCTTGATGTTACACCTAGTGTGAAATACATTGGCTCGTTGTGACTCCCCTCCTTTGACTTCAACAGGCACCTCTAGAACCCTTGTAGCAACCAAGGATTCAGGTGCATGTACTATTCCCTCTATCAAATCTTCATCATCTTCTGACAATTTTGATTTTTCTTCTTCATCACTACTCTTATCTGTCACTATCTCTCCACCTTTAATCATCATAGTTCTCCGGTTTGGACATTCAGCCGCTACATGCCCATATCCCTAGCACTTAAAGCACTGTCTATCTCTATTTCTAACTTGTTGTGGAACAAACTTTGCCTTCTGTTTATCCAACACTTCTTCCCACTTTTTAGGAATCTCAAGTCCCTGATCATCTTTATTTGGAACTTCTTCGCTAAACCTCCTAATTTCAAATCCCAATGAGTGTTTTGCAGCCCTTTTTATTTTCAACTATTTTTCTACTTTCATGGCTATATGTACCATCTCTTCCAATTTAACATAGTGGTGCAATTCTACTATATTGGCAATATCCTGATTTAATCCATTTAAGAACCTTGCCATAGTGGCTTCCCAATCCTCCTCCACATTACCCCTAATTATGGCTATCTCCATCTCTTTAAAATAATCATCCAAACTCCTAGACCTTTGAGTGAGGCTTTGCAAACGCCGGTATAATTCCCTATAATAGTGACTAGAAACATACCGTTTTCGCATGATAGCCTTTAACTCACCCTAAGTCTCAATTGGTCTCTCCCCACTTCTTCTCCTACTTGTCACCAATTGATCCCACCATACTAGAGCATAATCATTAAATTCTGTGACAACCAATTTCACGTTTTTCTCCTCCGAATAATTATGGCAATCAAAAATTAACTCTGCTTTCTGTTCCCACTCAAGATATGCCTCCGGATCACTCTTACCCTGAAAAGATGGGATTTTCATCTTTATGCTACCCAAGTTCCGGTCAACATCATCTCTATCCCTTCTTCTATATCGTCTCCTATCACCCTCATTGGATGATTCTCCATTACTCCCCTCATTACTTCTAACATCATCACCAATTTCCCATCTATCCATTCGTCTATTTTGTCCACCTCTATCCCTCTCTGTAGTCGCCTATATCATATCCATCCTTGTACTAAGCCCACCAATCGCTCCCATAATTTGCTCAAATTGTTGTTGCAAGTTTGTCAATGCTTGAAACGGATGGTTATCACCTACAGATGGATGAGTACCCAAATTGTTTGACATATTTTCTTTAACTAACTTTCGACAATTAATTATCTCCACAAATCAAATTTTCCCCAACTTCAACCACAAAATAATATCCACGAATGATTTCACAATCAATAAGGAAATATGTGTATAGTTTTCCAACTCAAATTCCTATAAAAGAAAATCAAGAAGGAACGAATTACCGAATTTTTGGAGCCTACGCTCTGATACCACCATATGAGAATCCGTATGCGAACCCTCAACTAAATCAATTTGTGCTCCCAAGAAAGCCAAAAACCCAGTTTCAATTGTGTGACCTTTTGAAATTTGTACCCGAAGTGAGAACAACGAACACAAATTAAATTCCCATGACAAGAATAGAAAGCCCAAATATCCTTGTTCAAGAAGTGCAATTCCATTCACCATGAAAACACGATTTAAGTTATAAAAGAAATCTCTTCTCTTCAAAGAAAATTCTTCCATAAACCCTAAAAATCTTGAATCATGTCTTACAGTGGAATTTGTTAATAAATAGGAAAACTAACCTAAACTAATTACGAAACAATTAATTTAAAGGAAATAATATAAGAAATTCAGAAATATTAAAAATATATCATAACTTCCGTGTCAAGGTAAAACCCCCGCGCGCGCTTTGGTCCGCACAGTCTAGCAGCCCGCGTTCAAACGCACATAACTTTTGATAGGAAACTCGGATTTGAGATCTGTAAAATGTATTGAACTCCTGACTTGATAAGCTTTCGGTTGGTATATCATTGTCTTATGTAAATTATTTTTATCAAACTTTTGTGCTCCAAATTTTCTCATGTTGTGTTTTTCTTGTCCAATTTGTTTGAAACTTCTCGAGCTCGCCACTTCCTTCCATCAAGCCTTCTATGTGCATAATTCTCACTTGAATCTTTTATCTTGGACTTGCCTCTAACATTTTTAGGTCTCCATCGCCATGAGCTGATCCGTTTATAGTTTTGATAACTATTCTTTTTAGTCCCCGAATTTTGGATCTTATCACGGATTCTTGGGAGCTTACGGCTGCCGTCGACTCGAGTGGTGGTTCTACAGAGATGAAAGTTGTGGTGCAGATGCGAGGATTATGCTCCATGTGAATATCGATGATTCTATATGGGTGTAGTGAATGTGTAAATATGTGTATGTAAAGGCGGAAAATTCCGGCGTGGCTCTATTGGGAAGAATCCAGCGAGCTCGAGGCTGCCGGTGAGAAAAACTTACCAGCTGGAATGGAACAATTAGCTGTGAGTATTATGTGATGAAAGATTTTATGGGTGGAAATAAATTGTTTGTTGGGGAAATGGGAAAGGAAAATGGGATTGATTTCAGTCTGTTTATCTTTTGATTTGAGGATGATTGAAATTTGGGTTGTGAATTAGGCTGATGATTATTTGCTTGCTGAAAATGGCGAAAATATTGATTCTTGATTTGGGTTGAAGATGGAAGGAGATGAATTGCAGGCACGCTGGTAAGGGAAGGAGCTAAATAGGCTGAGAAGTTAGGCCAAAAACAATGTTAAAAGGATGAGTTGTTGGACTAAAAATTAATTTGGACCAAAAGAAATTGTTAAGATAAGGGCTTAAAAGAAAATATTTTGGACATGATTAGAATTAACTCGGACCTTATATTTAGCATTTAAACTAGACTAGTGCGAGTATAAAATTTGTATATCAAAGGATTATAGCGACTTTATAAAAACGTATTTTAACTTTTTATCAAAAATTTTAGGTCACTACAACCTTACCCTCTTAAAAAAAATTTTGTCCTCAAAATTTAACTTACAACATCTATGATGTCAGGATACTTGGCTAGGATATCTTCTTCTTTCTCCCAAGTAGCCTCGTCTACCCTATGCTTATCACACTGGATTCTGACAAGAGGAACCTCTCGTCTCTTGACAGTTTGGAGCTTTCTTTCTAAAATACATACTGGCATCTCATTATAAGTCAAGTCTGTTCTCACATCCACTGACTGGCTACTGACTATATGGCTTGGGTTGTGGATATATTTCTTGAGCATAAAGCCGTGAAACACACTATGCACTGCCGAGAATTCTGGTGGCAGAGCCCGTCGATGAGAAACATTTCCAACTTTCTCAAGTATTTCGAAATGCCCAATGAATCTAGGCCTCAACTTTCCTTTCTTCCCAAATTGCAGAACACCTTTCATATGAGCCACGCTAAGAAACACTTTATCTCCGACCTGATATTCAATATCTTTTCTTTTCTTATCAGCATAACTCTTTTGTTGGTCTTGAGCTAATTTGATTCTTGTTCTGATTTTATCAACATTCTTAACCGTTTTCTAAATTAGATCTGGTCCTAACAGCTTTCTTTCACCGAACTCATCCCAGTAAATTAGAGAACGAAAACATCGGCAATACAAAGCTTTGTACGGAGCCACGCCGATAGATGCTTGATAACTATTGTTATAGGCAAATTCCACCAATGGTAGATGTCTTTCCCATTTGCCTCCCATATCTAGTGTGCAAGCTCTTAACATGTCTTCTAACACTTGGATAGTCCGTTTAGACTGCCCATCCTCTGTGGGTGATAAGCTGTACTGAAATTTAACTTGGTCCCCATAGCCGTCTGGAGGCTTCTCCAAAACCTCTAAGTGAACTTGGGATCTCTGTCTTATACAATGGATGCTGGCACCCCCTGGAGTCGGACAACCTCCCTAACATAAATTTGAGAAAGTTGATCCAAACTGAAAGTCATCCAGACTAGTAGAAAATGAGCCAGTCGATCGACTATAACCCAAATGGTGTCGTGAACTTTGGGCGATTTCAGAAGGCTAACCACAAAATCCATAGAAATTTTCTCCCATTTCTATTTAGGGATTTCCGCAGGATCCAATGGTCCTAATGGCCTCTGATATTCCGTTTTAACTTGCTGGCATACCAGGCATTTCTTCACAAACTCTGTGATGCTCTCTTTCATATTTCTTCACCAGAACGTATCACGTAGATCTCTATACATTTTCATCTCACCAAGATGCGCCGCATATGGAGTGGAATGAGCTACACTTAAGATCTCATTCCTAATGAGCTCATCATTTGGGATGCAAAGTCCCCCTCTAAACATTAAAGCATCGTCTGCTGAAACTTCAAATCCAACTCTCTTATTAGTTCCGATATCAACTCGTATTTTCTCTAGAAACTTGTCACCTTTCTGTGCTAGCAGAATCCAATTCCTCAGATTAGGCTTGATTGTTAAGCTTGCTAGCCTACTAGACCCTTGAATAGCTGAAGTCATCACTTTAATCCGTAAATTCTAAAAATTGCGAATCAACTGCTCATGTACCATACCCAGAGCTGACAGCTGACCTGTGCATTTTCTGCTCAAGGCATTGCCACCACATTAGCTTTACCTCGGTAGTAATGTATGGTGCAATCATAATCTTTCACCAACTCTAACCACGACGCTCTTCCGATCTCTCTTTCTGAGTGAAGAAGTATTTCAGGCTTTTGTGGTAGGTGTAAATTTCACACTTGCTCCTATATAAATAGTGACGCTAAATGTTCAAAGCGTGCACTACTGCTGTGAGTTCCAAATCATGCGTTGGATAATTCTGCCCATATTACTTCAATTGTCTTGATGCACAAGCTATCACCTTCCCCTTTTGCATCAGCACACAACCCAACCCGAGTTTAGATGCATCACTATAGATGACAAAGCCCATCAGAACCATCATGTATAGCCAAAACTGGCGCTGTTGCCAGTCAGTCCTTCAATACTTTGAAGCTCTGCTTGCACTTATCAGACCACTGGAATTTAATAGCCTTTCGAGTCAATTGAGTCAAAGGGCCTGCTATCTTAGAGAAGCCTTCAATAAATCTCCTGTAATAATCGGCTAATCCAAGAAAACTCCTGACTTCTCCAACGTTAGCAGGTTTTGGCCAATTCATTACTGCCTCCACCTTATAAGGATCTACTTTGATTCCTCAGACGTGTGCACAACGTCTCCCAAAAAGCCAACTCATTCCAGCTAAAACTCACATTTATTAAATTTAGCGTAGAGCCTCTTCTCTAGCAAAATTTCCAACACAACCCTCAAGTGGTCTTCGTGTTGTTCAACATCCCTCGAATATATCAGGATGTCATCAATAAAAACGATAAAAAGCTTATCCAAGTATTGATGGAAGACCCTATTCATTAGGTCCATGAATGCCGCAGGGGCATTAGTCAGACCAAATGGCATTACTGTAAACTCATAATGCCCGTAGCGGTTCCTAAATGTCGTCTTGGGTATATCCTCCATCTTAATTTTCAGTTGGTGGTATCCTGACCTCAAATCGATCTTTGAAAATATATCGGCAACCTTCAATTGATCAAACAGATCCTCAATTCGTGGAAGTGGGTATTTATTCTTTATCGTCAGCTTGTTTAACTCTCTATAATCAATGCACATCCTCGTGCTCTCGCCTTTCTTCTTTACAAACAAGGCCGGAGCTCCCCATGGTGATACACTAGGCCTGATAAACCCTTTCTCTAATAATTCCTCCAACTGTATCTTCAACTCTTGCAACTCCTTAGGTGCCATTTTATATGGAGCTTTAGAGACCAGTGCAGCTCCTGGTACCAGATCAATTGTAAATTCTGGTAGGTCATTTGGAAATACATCAGGGTACTCTCCTACGACTGGTACCCTACTTAGAACTACCTCCTCAGAGGTCGTATTTTACAGACTCACCAAATACCCCTGATAGTCATTCTTTGACATCAGCTTCTCTACATTCATAGCCAAGATAAGGTGGGGGTAGCGCCTTAATCTTGGACCCATAGAATCGAAACTCCTCTCCTCCAGGTTTACGAAAAGTCACTTCTTTTTCATGACATATAATTATTGCGTGGTTTTTACTTAGCTAGTCTATACCAATTATGATGTCAAAGTCTTTCATATCAATTACATATAGATCCGCTCCTATAACCATTCTATCAAAATCTATAGTCTGTTGGTGTCTATAGTCCCTCTTGATGGCACGCTAACTTTAAGTATATTATCAGTCTTTTCACCTACTATATTTATTCTAGCTAGACATGTAGTGGATATGAAAGTGTGGGTAGCACCAGAATCAATTAGGATATAAACAGGGATACTAGTGACAGTTAGTATACCTGCAACAACATCTGGGACCTCAGTAGCTTCTTCATGGGTCATAGCGAATACTCTAGCCTAGCCTTTCTTAGCCTGTTCTACATTCTTATTATGCACTGGATTCTTCGCTAGCATACTATGACATTCGTTTGAGAAATGGCCAGGTTGTCCATACTTACAGCACACTTTCTTGCCCCAGAAGTATTCTCCTCGATGAAACTTCTTACACTTGGGGCATTGAGGAATTGTGCCACCAGTCTGACCCCAACGTGGTCCAATGTTTAGCTTTTTATGCTGAGGCTAGCCCTTATTCTGATTCTGTTCAGGCCACTTCCTCTTCATTTGATTATTATGAGTTTGCTGCCCTCCAAACCTGACTCTTGAAAAGGCCACTGCTTGAGCTTTCTTCACCAGTTCCTGATAGGTAGGTAGCTCAAAGACACTCACAATCTGCCTAATCTCTAGGTACAGACCCCCCTCAAAACACCTTGGCTTCTTCTCATCTGTCTCAACCAAATGCGCAGTGTAGCGCGAAAGCTCCTCAAACATTCTTTTATAATCAGTTAAGTCCATATCCCTCTGGACCAAGCTAGGAAATTCCATCTCCTTAAGATCGCTGAGAGCCTGGGGAAAGAACTTCTCAGTAAGTTCAGTCTTGAACTGACTCATAGTTAAGTTCTGCTGTTCTTCTTCAGTCCTTGTATGTGACACTGAGTCCCACCAATGGCTAGCCCTTCCGACCTGCATAAACTCTACGCACAAAATTTTTTGATCTTCAGGACAAAAGATGTGCTTGAAGATTTTCTCCATAGTCCTCAACCATTCCTCGGCAGCCAAAGGGTTATTACCGCCACAAAAATGGGTGGGCAGTATCTCTGAAACTGCTCAATTATCAGCACTAACTGAGCAACTTGAGGAGCTGCAGGTGCCAGAGCTTGTGACTGAGCCTGAGCCTGTCCTAGTTCTCGGACAGCTTGCAATAAGTCTCTAATGATGTTAGCTTGGTTGTTGCGTGTCATTTCCTTTATAAAATAAATATTAACAAAATTTTGATGTCTTGAAAATAGTCTTGAAAATATGCACAACCAAAAATAGTAATAATATAGGATAAACTCAATGTAGAAAAATGAAAAGATCTTTTATTAATAATTTAAGAATCCTTGAATGAGGAAATAACAAACATGAAATACAACTAGGCAACTGAAAAGAAATAGCTACTACTATATCTAAACATCATCATCACTATCAGTAACGCAAGACTCTGGCTCAGACACCATCTCCGGTTTAGGCATTTCCTTCTCTTCCTGCTCAGGCATCTCTTCATTAGGCATCTCAACGGGTCCCGACATCTCTTCTTCTGGATCCTCTTCAGGATCATCTTCCTCTGGATCCTCTTCCTCTAGAGCTTGAGCATTTTGTTGTTCCAGAAGATGTTCCATGTGAGGATCAAAATATGCCACCAATATCTCACAGTAAAAGCTCAATGTAAGATCTAACTGGTCTACATAATACAAATTCCAATGTATGTTGCTTGCAACTTTATGCTCTAAACCGGCAAATGTATCGATCAAATCGTTAACGACATCAGTATCATCTCTATAATACCCCCAGAGAGTAGCTTTCTCCAGAGTTGTGTAGAAGCGCTGAACATGCTCCCCAAATGGTTTCCTCGGGATTTCTAGCGAATTCTTCATATACCATTCTAGTCACAGTAGCAACTCTAGGTTTCCCTGTGTGTGCCATATCTGTGATCCCAATTGTTCAAAATCTTAATGGGGTTCTATTAATTTCTTAAGCTAAATTTAAGGACTAAAAGAAAATATTTTATAAAAATACATTATGCTCAAACTTTTCTAAATTCTTTTATAGGATACAATGTCTTTATTCTTTATTTCTCAATATATCTGGTTCTTTCTAAAAGTATCCGAAAATAATTTCTAGAATCTTAAACTCTTTCTTTACCTTGGAGCTGACAGAGCAAATGGTGGCGGTGGATCTTTCTTTTCTTCTTTTTTTTTTGAAAAATCTATTTTTTTCTTTCTAATTAATTTGAATAATGCACAACTATTGGCTTCCAGGTAGGAAGGGGGTCACACGGACCGCTTAAGTCCCTTTCTAGTAGAGTTTAGAATTCTAACAACAAATAAGATAGCAAAAATATTTTTTTTAAAAAATAATTTTTTTTCAAGTCTACAGAAACATAGACCCGCTTTGATACCAAACTGTAACGCTCCGAGTTCTAAATACCCGGACTGTTAGTTAAATCTTTTCTAACAAATTTTTCAAATAATCTAACCACAGAAATTATGGTAAATTGCGGAAATTCTTATTTGGATAAATAATAAAAATTGTTCTACATAAAATCCCAATTCAAATAATATAAAGTTTTGAAGATAAAAATCTCAAATTAAACTGAATTTAATAAATGACTGTTCAATATCCACCACTATATGCGTCTTCGGCTCCAAAATCTAAAAATTTATCAATTTATGGAAGGGGCTAATATTTCATAGAAATACTCAATAGGTTCAACGTATATAATAGTCAACTTAAATAGCAATAACTCATATAAACATATAATTAATTTCTCAAATACAGTATCTCAAATATCAGATAAGACGTCGTACATTCAAGATGCACGTTCTCATGCATTTAATATGCACGTTCTCATGCTTAAGCAAAATATTCTCTTTCTTGGTATAGCATAATTAATCTCATGCATAACGCATAATTCTTATAATTATAGTTTAATGCACATAATTACGACAGAAGTTAACTAGAAATACACAATTTTAGATAAATAACTTTTATAAAGAAGGAACCTACCTCGAATATCTAACATCTCAGAAATTTTAAACTTGTAATCGCTATGTTAATGACGATTAAATAATTATTGGATTTTCATCAACTAAAAGGTTATAAGAATATTTAATTACATTGCATCAATTGTAAAGTCACAAGATTATCACTCAAACGAATGCCTAAAATTTGGAATAGGGCCATTGATGACATGATTATTATTTTAATAATCATTGAATTAAAATATGATTATTGACAACTTGATTGTTATTTTCACGATAAATGGACAATTGTTGGAATTGCACTAATTGAAAGATTACAAGATTTACCATTTGAATAAATATCAAGAATTAAAAGATGGTTATTGACAACGTGAATGTTATTTGACGGCAATTGAATAACCACTTGAGTTTGCATCAATTATGTTACAACATCGAAAGATTGCTACTCGAGTTTGGCATTAAATATAATGGCATAGCTGTATTTTGACGATGATTGAATAAATACTCGAGTTTGCTATGTTATATGATTGATGATGATTGAATCACGACTCAAATTGCATCAATTATGTTATACAATTAAGGATCATTGCCTAAATGATGTATAGAATGAAAATATAGTACCTGATTGGTATAACTCAAAGTATAGTCACCTAATTATAAATCACGTTAAGTAAAATGACTCAATTAACATGAATCAAACTATCATGACTTAATTATAAGGCAACACAAAGTATAAGGACGCTCAAGTAATTTACCACCAAGAGTACGGCACCACGCCGCACCACGTGTTGTGTCCTAATTGGCGGAACTCAAACGTTTATTAAAAACAACTAAATCCGTATATTTTTAACAACTATAAATAGGGGGATTGCTTGGGGACTTCTCCATCAACCCATCCCATCCCCCTCTTCCTCCATTCCCCTCTCCACTCCTATACACCCATATTGAAGACTAATTATCTTGGTCCTTGACAAATCTCTAGCCGTTTATATGCATAAAAGAAAGGAAATTCATCCAAATAAAGGGAGAGGAAGAAAACAACCCTTAAAGCCTACCAAACACTTGGTTTTAAACTTGGAAATAACCTCTCTTCATGTATATAATAAATACAACTTGAAATATCACTTTGATCAAGGAAAATGGAGGTTTGAGGGCATTTATCAACAACTCAAGGACTCGAGAAATATTTGGAAAAACCAAATTAGAAAGGTGAGTAACTATTACTTTGATTCCCTTTTTGTATTTATAACATTTTGATACAACAAGCATGTTTTTTATTGAAGTGTTCCATGAGACAAACATGGATTTTGATGCATTGGAAAAGAAAGATTGATTATTGCATTTGAATCACTAGTTGATTTACCCATTTTGTATTGAATTGCTTTGAATTGTTTGCTACACTATGACCTATTCAATGATCTTGGGATAGGGAAGATTAGTGTGGTGTTTGTTTTGAATTGGAATTCCGGTAGGGGTCAATCGGGATTCATTGTCGATCCACTTAATTGGACATGGCTATGATTGAATTTATTGAATTGATATGAATCTTGCGTGCACCATGAGTAGTAGTTTAACTAGTAATAGGGGCCTATTTGTGCATCGAAAAGCTTTGTGCATTGAATGGTTTTCTTGAAAATAAATCTTTCAAATAAAATGTTAATCAAAGGGTTTTGTTATTCACTGAGTACTTCATACTCATTCCCTTCTTTCTACAATTTTGTAGATGATTGAAGATATGACATTTGAAAAGCAAGGCAAGCCATAAGTTGGAGTATGCTCACGAAGGGAGTAGAGTTTTGCATGTATTGACAACGTGTCTCTGAAAATATTTTGAATTTAATACCTTTTGTATTAACAAATATGCCCACCCCTTTATAAATGTATTTCTAATTTTATATAACATTGGCAACTTACATTCTAGTATAATGGCTCTCCAATAATTTGTCTTGAAAAGATTAATTTTGCTCATTTTGGCAATCAATGAAAAATACCTATTAATATAATTTATTGAGTTCTTTGCATTTTATTGAGAAACCAAGTCGCAATGGTTCTTTCAAATATAATAACTTTAGTTTAAGTAATTAGCTTTATTAAGTTAAAAGCTATTTGTTTGTTTTCCGTTCCCGCTATTTATATTGAAACTTCCGCTACGGAATTTGTTAACCAATATAAGATATTTGAAAATATTGTAAAATTAGCGGAGATGTGACAGTATAAGATTTTTTTGAATTTGAGCGAAAGTCTTGAAGTCGTTCAATTATATTCGCGCCTCGTCTAGCCAAAAGAAATTAATGTCTCTTAGTATCGCGAAAATAACTTCTTAGATAAGATAAAATATAAATTTGGGTACTAAATTTAATAATTCAATAATACAGGGTTAGGGACCAAAAGTTGAAAGTCAAACTTTAAGGGTTGAAAGGTAAAATCTGAAATTTAAAATCCTTAAATGACTAAAATTAAAACGCAAGGGACTGATTTATAACATTCTAATAAATGGGGACCTGAGTGTAAAAATAATGTAATATAAAACTCAATTCTTGACTAATTCGGCATAACCAAGGCAGAAACCAGAGGAACAAAGTTTCAAGGCTGGAATTCAAAGGCATGCGATGGAAATTGATGAAATCAAGGGACTTGACACTGGAGAACGAAATTCCGCCAACGAGTGGTGATGGTAATTGTGTTTCTATGCTCTTAAGTGCGTGGATAAGACTCGGTACGGTTTAACAGTGAGTTTTGGGGTGAAGGAATGTCGGGTCTGTGATGACGGACTCCAGCGCGCTTACGGCTGCCGTCGACTCGAGTGGTGGTTCTACAGAGATGAAAGTGGTGGTGCAGATGTGAGGATTATGCTCCATGTGTATATCTGTGTTTCTATATAGGTATAGTGAATGTGTGTATATGTGTATGTAAAGGTGCAAAATTCCGGCGTGGTATTATTGGGAAGAATCTGACGAGCTCGAGGCTGCCAGCGACAAAAACTTACCGGCTCGAATGGAACAAGAAGCTGTGAGTATTATGTGATGAAAGATTTTATGGGTGGAAATAAAGGGTGAAAGGATCCTCCAGTTATACTGTTGGTTGGGGAAATGGGAAAGGAAAATGGGAGTGATTTCAGTCTGTTTATCTTTTAATTTGAGGATGATTGAAATTTGCTTGCTGAAAATGGCAAGAAGATTGGTTCTTGATTTGGGTTAAAGATGGAAGGAGATGAATTGCAGGCATGTTGGTGAGCGAAGGAGTTAAATAGGCTGAGAAGTTGGGCCAAAAACAATGTTAAAAGGATGAGTTATTGGACTAAAAATTAATTTGAACCAAAAGAAATTGTTAAGATTAAGGCTTAAAAGAAAATATTTCAGACATGATTAGAATTAAATCGGACCATATATTTAGCACTAAAACTAGATGAGCGCGAGTATAAAATTTGTATATCAAAAGATTACAGCGATTTTATAAAAAAGCATTTTAACTTTTTATCAAAAATTTTAGGTCGCTATATAAATTGTGCAGCTCCACCTAGCAAAGCTTCCTCCACCAAATGTATAGTCAAATGCACCATTACATCAAAGAAGGAAGAAGGAAACATCTTCTCAAGATGACAAAGTGTGAGAGAAATCCTATCCTGTATATTTTTTAAATTTGTTTCTCGATTTACTTTGGAGTATAGTTGCCTAAAAAAATTACTCAACTCAATCAAAGCTTCAACAACATTTCTGGGCAATGACCTACGAATAGCTAAAGGAAGGAGATGTTGCATTAAAATATGATTGACACACCTAGAGATGTTTGATGCATATCCATCTGGCACTTTTATCTCCTTCAATACTGTACAAAAGGCATGTTTGTCGTCCTTGCTCATAGTAAATGTTGCTGGAGGCAAGTATGACTTTTCATTAACCTTTGTGTTGTCGATTTTATCCCGCAAGTGGATGGATCGTTAATAAGTAATATAGTGATAATAGAGTGTCAAATCCCACGAGGACAGAATCTACTAAGTTTCACTTTAGTTGAGCTCAACTTTAAATAAAAACACACAATAAAATTTGGTAAGTAATTTTAAAGGGAAAATAAAAGCTAGATAATATAATAAATAAAATCATTCACAAATATGACTACACTAAAATACTAGGATCCCATAATCCACCACCGTTTCCACAATCAATCCTTAGCACTCGCCCTCACATGTTCTAGTCTAGGGTTGAAAATCAATAATCCTAATTTATTCCAAAGCCTTTCTCGATGGTCATCGAAATCTATACCTATATGCGAGACCAATTATCTCTAATTAACCTTTAAACATAAGGCATGCATTCATTCACTTTGATTATTATCTAATTAACGATTTCATAGAGCATAATATATCTCTAGCTATTATGGGACTCTATGTTGTTCACTACCATGTGCAAAATTCATGAAGAATCTCTTGAAAACAACATGAATCACAAAACTCAATTTAATGGTGATCAAACATCAAATTGGAATAAGGGAAAAAAGAACAATCAACCCAACAAACAAGAACAATAGTAAGAACGAATACTATAAATTAATCATGAAATATGGGGTTTCATCATGAACCCTAGTACAAAATAATTAGTCTATCATGTTAAGGAAAAGAAAACAACACAAAAGATTGGAATTCAAAACCTGAAGGAGACGAATTCACGATATATTCCACATGTTTCTTTTCCTCTTAGCGACGTCTCTTCCCCGCGGCTCTTTTTTCTTCCCTTCAACGTCTCCTCCCCTGTTCTTATGTTATTGCCCATCAATTTATAGTTGTAGAAGTTTTAGAATCCTTAATTGTATCAAAAATGTGCCAAAAAATGCGTCAAAAGACTTTTCGCTACGGGCCGCAGGTGGCCGTGGAATGCTTGCTGCCCCCTACACGTGGCCAGTAGAGATTTTTCCTAGGCAGCGGGTAGGGGGCAGTTTGCTTGCCGCTCCCACCCGAGCCTTACTTTCAGCACGTGCAATTCAGTCCTTGATTTGACTTTTTCTTTTAGCAATGGTTCTTTTCAGCATCTTTCTTCATTTATACAAGTCCAAAACTTCCCGAACGCTTCACAAAGGTCCTCAAACTCTTCAAACATGACCCAAATAGTCTCTTTTAAGTTCTCCCAAAGTGAATCTAGTCCTCGAACTTGTTAACATTGATCTTCCTATGCCGAAACTCTCGAGCCATAACAACTTGATGCTACATCATGAATGTAAAGCCTCAACTTGGTTCAAAAATCATCCTTTTCACTTCGTATCACCCTAATTTGAGTTTTTTACCTATATGAACTATATTCACACAAATTAGGTAGAAATCTACTCGATTTCATATAAAATTGAATAAGTTAATAGGAGTAAATTGCATATACAATACACTTATCAAACTCCCCCAAACATATCCCTTGATCATCCTGAGCAAGAAATTCACCCAATCATATTAAACAACATAAAATAAAATTTGACATTGCCACTAACAGTGAACTCATCCAACGCTTGACTAAAGAATGGGCATAATCACATTCACCATCATACATCTCTGGTCGGGCCTCCCAAATCACAATAGTCGTATATGTTCTCACCCTCTCGTGAGAGGCACACATCTCCGAAACTATTTTTCCCCTTTTCTCATTTCCCTTTTTTTCTTATGAGGGTATATGCTATAGGTTTTAAATCTTTCATCTCTCAATGAAGTACTAATTAAGTTTAGATCTTACCATAAAAACACTAGCTTAGTCAATGATGATTCTCTCAATTTTTGGAGGCCCCAACTTTCCCAACATCCACCAGGCAGTCAAAGTTACTAGCAATCTACATCCCCAAAATTGAAGTATAGTCTAGCCTTTATTATTCTTCCACTTCATTCTTTTTTTTTTTCTAAACATTTCTCTTTCTCTTTTTTGCTGAAAGCCAGAATCCTTTTCTGTTTTTGTATTGAGATTTCTTTATTTTTTTTTATTTTTTCAATAGCCTCATATGTCTTATGTGCAATCCATCTCTTCACTGGGTTTTCTATATAACCCTTTAGCGAGCTTTGGACCGACGACTCCCGGTTCAGTTGACCCAGGGCACCAGGTTTGATAGACCCCTAAGGACTTAATTGCTCAAGTCACACAGGCTTCTAAGAGTGGTAAAGACATATCGAAGGCATTTTTTTTCTCTTTTTTTCCCCGAATCTAATCTATGCAAGACTTAAAATAGAGATGTGATCACCAGCATCTGGTCATTGCCTAGCTTCTATTGGTTAGCTGGAACCACTCCACACAAAATTTTCAACATGCACGGAATCTACACCAACCTTGCTAGTATCTTCAAGGCTCAACCTCGCCCAAACTTAGACTTAATTAGGATTTGCAAATAAGAACAAAGAAAAGGGCAAGGTATTCTAATTCACTAATTTGACTAATATCTAAACCATTCACCCAACCAAAGTGTAGATTATGGTGGCTTATGTCAAATAAAGAACAAGTCAAACATAGACAAGTCAATTTTCACCAAATTTAATTTATGTAGCAATGCTCCATTACAAATCATAAATAACACAAGTTCCAATGATTTCTATCAAACTGGCCGGCAAGGCAAAATGATAAAATAAAAAAAAAATCACAATTTTTCTCTACTTATGTTTTCATTTTTTATTTTTTAATTTTTTGGATTTCTTTCAACTGATCAAAGATATCAATGATTCACAATAACACAATAAAACTTCAAATTAACAATAAACGTCTAAAAGATGCACTTAACAATAAACATCTAAAAAACGCAACTACTTAAGCGAATATGGTTCCAACTGTTAGTATCATAAGTATCAATCTTTAAAATAAGTTACACCTCCCCCAAACTTAAAAGTTTACATTGTCCCAATGTAAAAAAAGACAAAAAGAAAGATATTATCCGATAAAACACGATTGGGTCAATGTATGCTTTGATTGAAGATCACATCTCAGGAGGAGATGGGGGTATCTGTGGCTGTAGAAGGCATGCTAGCATATCCATTACCTCTTGATGCTCTTGTGCCCTCTCTTTTCGTCTTCTTTTTTTTTTTTTTTTTATTTTTTTCAACAACCCATGCATAAAATAATTCTATGAAAGTAATGAGTCTTCTCACAATGGTAAAAATTGTGCTAAAATTTATGATTAATGATACGATAAAAATAAATAAATATAAAATTAGAAATAAACGTGCCTAAAGCCAATGCAATCCTAGAATCTAAATGCAGTGCACAAATCAAAATCAAAGAAAAGAAAAGGATAGAGAATGGGTTGCCTCCAATTAAGCGCTCATTTATAGTCACTGGCTTGATTGTATAGCCATCTACTTCAAGGAACCTTAAATGATGCTCTCGACATCTTTCCAAACATGTCAAAGTCGTCTTTGAATCCATTGACGTTGAACCTCCAGAATTTGATGTTGCCCTCCTCAAAGTCATAAGACTTGCTTTCACCATCCGATTCAAAGTTAAGTATGTAAACTTCAACTAGTTCATTAGATCTAATGATAAAATCAATTAAGCCATCAAATTTGTAAGGGATTTCACTGATAACTTCAATTTCATTGCCCATCACTTCTTCATGTTCATCAATTAAAATCTCATTCTCCCCCTCATCTTGATCTTTTTCCATAGATGGTTCGTTGCTTCTTTCTATCTTTTCCACCGTGGTACAGATTAGTTCAATTACTTCATGGCTTTCTTGAGCCCATTTCTTCACCTCACTTTCAGCAAACTCGAGGTACTGAAACATAAGTTCAAAGAATTTGTTAAGCTCCTCCAATAGTGGTTCCTATTGATCTGAGGAAGGGAACTGTTGGTACACTGAATGTACCTTCCAAGCCGGATGTATCCATTCCCCTTCAACGGGGAGTGCTGATGACATGGGCATGCGGTGCTTATCGACCCCAGCAAGCTCTAAATATTCATACATTTTAGCATTTTGCTCATTAAGGAATTTAGTTAGACGCTTATCTTCCTCGTAGATGTCTCCAAATTGTTGATACCATGCCATTTTGTTGATCTCCTACTTATTCTTCGCTCCTTGACAGCAATAGAACAAAGAAAAAGAAGTGGATCAACTGGAAAAATATAAGAAAATAATAATAATAATAATAATAAAGCTAAAATTAGCTAAAGCAAAAAAAAAAAAAAAAGCATAAAATTCAGTCCTCGGCAACGGCGCCAAAAACTTGTTGTCGATTTTATCCCATAAGTGGATGGATCGTTAACAAGTAATATAGTGATAAATAAAGTGTCAAATCCTAAGAGGACTGAATCTACTAAGTTTCACTCTAGTAAAGCTCAACTTTAAATAAAAACACATAATAAGATTTGATAAATAATTTTAAAGGGAAAATAAAAGCTAGATAATAAAATAAATAAAATTATTCACAAATATGACTACACTAAAGTACTAGGATCACCGAATCCACCACCGTTTCCACAATAAATCCTTAGCACTCGCCCTCACACGTTCTTGTCTAGAGTTGAAAATCAATAATCCTAATTTATTCCAAAGCCTCTTTCAATGGTCATCCAAATCTATACCTATATGCGAGACTAATTATCTCTAATTAACCTTCGAACATAAAGCATGCGTTCATTCACTTTGATTATTATCTAACGATTTCATAGAGCATAATAGTATCTCTAGCTATTATAGGACCCTATATTGTTCACTACCATGTGAAAAATCCATGAAGAATCTCTTGAAAACAACATGAATCACAAAACTCTATTTAATGGTGATCAAACATCAAATTGGAATAAGGGAATAATGAACAATCAACCCAACAAACAAGAACAATAGTAAGAACGAATACTATAAATTAATCATGAAATATGGGGTTTCATCATGAACTCTAGCACAAAATAATTAGCCCATGATGTTAAGAAAAAGAAAACAACACAAAAGACTGGAATTCAGAACACGAAAGAGACGAATTCACGATATATTCCACATGTTTCTTTTTCTCCTTGCGACGTCTCATCCCCGCGGCTCTTTTTTCTTCCCTTCGACGTCTCCTCCCATATTCTTGTGTTATTTCCCGTCAATTTATAATTGTAGAAGCTTTAAAACCCTCAATTGTACAAAAAAATAGGCGAAAAAATACGTCAAAAGACTTTCTACTACGGGCCGTGAGTGGCTGCGGAATGCTTGCCGCCCCCTACCCAGTAGAGATTTTGCCTAGGCCGTGGGTAGGGGGTGGTTTACTTGTCGTGGCCACCCACGCCCTACTTTCAACACGTGCGATTCAGTCCCTGATCTGACTTTTTCTTTTAGCAATGGTCATTTTCAGCATATTTCTTCATTTATACAAGCCAAAACTTCCCGAACGCTTCACCAAGGTCCTCGAACTCTTCAAACAAGACCCGAGTAGTCTTCTTTAAGTTCTCCCAAAGTGAATCTAGTCCTCAAACCTATTAACATAAATCTTCCTATGTCAGAACTCTCAAGCCATAACAACTGGATGCTACATCTTGAATGTAAAGCCTCAACTTGGTTCAAAAATCATCCTTTTCACTTGGTATCACCCCAGTTTGAGCTGTTCACCTATATGAACCATATTCACACAAATTAGGTAGAAATCTACTTGATTTCATATAAAATTGAATAAGTTAATAGGAGTAAATAGCATGTACAATACACTTATCACTTTGCAATAGGATGCAAGGATTTCCAGATTCCCATTGCTTGGAAGTCCTTCTGGGTAGGTAAATTATCCTTTGCCTTTCTATTAAAAGTTAATAATGTGCAAAGGATATTATCACAGACATTTTTCACAATTTGCATCACACCAAGGTTATGTCAAATCAAGTTGTGTTCCCAATATGGAAGCTCAAAAAATATACTTTTCTTTCTCCAGTTACACAAGATTTCTCATTTCCTCCTCTTTTCCTTTTCTTTAAGTTTTTCTTATTGTAATATGTCCCAACCACACTCAATTTTTCCAATAATTGGCTTTCAAATAGTCTTATCAGTACGCGCCCAAATCTTGTTCTCCATCGACAGATGCTTTATCTTGCCGAAATCTATGTGAAGGCTGCAAAAATCGGCGATGATCTATATAGCATGTTTTCTTTCCATTACTCAATCATAAGTATTTTGTTTTATCTTGACAACACGGACAAGCAAAGAACCTTTTTGTACCATATCCTAATAAATTAACATAAGCTGGGAAATCATTTATGGTCCATAACAATGCTGCATGTATGTTGAACATATGATTAGTTGATGCATCGTACGTCAATACACCATCATGCTAAAGTTCCAACAACTCCTCAATTAGCAGTTGGAATTACACATCAATTTTGTTAGCCGGTCCACTTGGCCCATCTATTGGCACAGAAAAAAAGGAAAAAAGATTGCTTCATACACAGCCAGGAGGAGTATTGTAAGGTACACGGACAACTGGCCAAGTACTATAAGACACTGATAATGTTCTAAAAGGATTGAAACCATAAGCAGCTAAACCTAGACGAATATTACGAATGTGACTAGAAAATTCTTTTTTGTGCTCATCAAATGCTTTCCAAGCTTGAGAATCTGCCAGATGCCTCAATATACCATCACTACATCTTTCTTTAGCATGCCAGCTCATAAGTGCAGCAATCTTGGAAGACTTGAAAAATCTTTGTAATCTTGGTATTAAAGGAAAATACCTCATCCGCTTCAGGCCAAACTTTTTATCACCTTATTTGTATATTTCTGCTTCATAAATCTCACATTTATCTAAAACTTGGCCTTTCCCACTATATATCATGCAATCATTTGGACCTACGTCCTATGTGTCATATCCAAATCCCAAATCATCAATAATTTTTGTAGCTTCATAATATATTTGGAATATTTTAACATTGTGGAAAAACTTCCATCAACAACTTTAGCAACATTGTGCTGACTTAGTTGTCTGACTAGATATCACTTTTAATTGAAAAAGCCAAACAAAAAAAGACAACTTTGGGAAATTTTGACATGCAAGAAACAATTCACTTTTAGCATCTTCTAGTACTTTTAAAAATTCTTTAGTCTTTTCATTTGCAGCACTTGTATGCTGGGAATCGTCATAAGTAATATTTGTTTGAGGAATACCAAATGCTTCATGCACCATGTCCACCATATTGTCAATGTTTTCAGATTGTATATTATCTCGAAACTCCATGCTTTCTCGATTATCCTTTGGGCTCTCTCTGATCTCTTGCTCCTTCATCTTCATTTGTTGAGTTTTTTCCTTCAATTTCTGGTTGTGCGCTTTTAATTTTATCTCCCTTTTCATTACCTGCTCTTTTAATTCGTACTCTTTTTAATGGTTCTCCCTCTTCAGTTCCAACTCTACCATATTAAGATCAATTTATTTCTATAAAGTGCACTATAATTTGTTCAATGCATTGATCGCTCCATTTTCTGCATTTAGCTTTCTCTTTCTTTCTTTACAACTTTTTCTTCCTTGTGGGTGCACAATGCCATCACATTTAACTTGTCCAGGTCCCGTAGAATCACTGTCTACATTAGGTTTTGTGTTATCTGCTACTGTTGTATTTCCATTGTCCAAAGAATCTTTAGACGTGTGCTCTTCCGATCTTGTAAGCTGATTTGTACACCATTTCAGATTCTTTATCAAAAGTTCCCAACAATGAATATATTTGAATTCCTTTTTCTTTTTACCACTCGAAAGCCTCTCATACATTCCCATTGCCTTTTTTTTTCTAGAAAAGCAAAAAGCATAGTTAGATCATACTATAAAGCACTTAATATTAAAGTAACACTTAATATAATTTCTAGGTTTGAGCCACTTTGGGGATGTCTTTCAAGTTTCTCGTAAATTCCACAGAACTTGTTAACCGCCTTGGGCATTTTTGTCCACCAACATTGTAGGCTATTGATGTTTCCAGCCTTGCTGCAATCACCTCCCATGTTGTCCTTCCAAACTTGTAAGATTCACTGCCACATAGCTGTTTGTTTCTGATTGATTCCAACATTAGGATCCACAGAAATTTACGACCATGCTTTTGTTAATGCAATATCTTCTTCTATACTCCAATCTCTTTTAGCAGTTGAAGATTAAGTGTTGTTGGAATTATGGACATCTTTGGATTTCTTTCTTCCTCCTCTACATGAACTATGAGTTTTTGTGATGCCACTTGAAGTAATGGGAGTGTTCAAAAGATTTTTGTACAAGAACGAAGATCCATATGGTAGGTAGATAAAGAGGATACGAATCATTCATTGGATTAAAGTGATATACAGGTTGAAATGGTGGGCTTATTGGAGTAAACTACTTTGGAGTTTGGCTTGTAAAATTAACATGGTTGGGTTGTCGTGAACTTCGGAATGCATTAGACTCAGAATCCATTTAAAAAATGTCTGTACATTATGAACGTAGTTAATAGAAATTGGTACTCTTAAGTAACAAGGCTAAGAATCCATTATAAATTACTAAATGATATACACTGAATATGTATGCAACAAAAATTAGAAGTCCTCTCCATGAACATAATATTTATTGCAAGTAGCAGTTACTCAATCACTTATATGCACCAAGTTTCTAGCTACTACACGCAAGCAGAAATTGCTCAATTAGAAGAATGTGGGTATTATTATATATATCTCATCTTTCTCGGTATAGAATATGATCTAGCATATATTTGTTGGACTTTAGTTCATTTTAACAACAATTACTTGTGCACTTTGAGAACAAAACAATTCAAATACAGGGAGCATTGAGTTTCATGCACCAAGTTCTTAATTATGTTACAAGTTTATGAATAGACAAAGTAATTCAATATCTGGGGAATATCATCAATTACACATTTCAAAACAAAAACATGTAATCATAGACTAAACAAACCTTTCACCCGAACATCTAGAGTCAGAAAATTAAAGAAGCAAATAACAACCCATCATAGTTTACTAATTAAAATGAGTATTATCATAATTGATTGCAATTTGTTTATTTCATGAAGTTGAGCATCCTACATATACCAGTAAATAGAAAGAATTATAAAATAAATATATTGGATTGAGATTTCATTCTTTAACATGAATTTTACTCTATTTAAGGTCTTTGAGATCCGGCTCTATTAAGGCACCATAAAATGCTCTAACATATCTAACATGGAGTATGAACAGAATAAGATAACTAACCAGGAAAAAACAAATAGCTAACTAAAAGCCTAAATTTGAATTATACTAGTAAAAATCTACTACCAAGTTATATACACGTTAAAGAAGATGAATATGTTTAAACCAGAAAATTGAGTAGCGATAGAATAAGATCACTAATCACGTAATCAATAATACAATTTTTGACACACCCCATCTTAAGCCATCCTTCTAGACCTACACATGGCATGTGCCAGTGATGGATACCAGATTGACCTGGACCCACCGCCAAGGCAAATTAAGAACTTCTCTTGATACTACATAAACTTTTGGACTAAATTGATTTCATAAAAATTTTGATAGACTTTAACTTGTAAATTGGACATATCCAACCTTAAAATATAAACCATCTCATCCGCACAAATCATATAAAATGAAATAGATACGATTTTCCTTCAACAAACTTACTCATTGTAAAGTCATTAAATTGGAGCACTTTTCAACATATTTCGAACCAAAACAATTATCAATACCAAAATACATGTATAGAAATATAATTGCACAAAGTTTGAATGATCTTGAAAACAATGACTTATTAAAACTAATTTGTAGACATGATTAACAAATATGTTAAAAGTGTAACAGAAATATTCAATGAATAGAATACAATAATGGCTTGCTAAAAACTCTAAGGGCAATTCAATAGATGCTCAAGCTCGATCCTCCCTATAAGAAAAACATTAGAAAATATATGAGCTGGTAACTCAATGAGTGGATAAGTTCACAAATGCATATATATACTTTTCTATATTATTCATTTCTGAAAATGTGTTAGACTTGATGCTACGTAGGTATATAATTTAAAAGCTAAGAATTCTATGTATAATTTTGCAAACATCTTCTGAGTTTACATAATACTAAAACTCATATCATGATAATAGTGCTGAAATCTTATAAGTGATAGATAATAATGTTTAGCTAAAAATACTGCAAACTAAGTTTAGAACTGATATCTGAATCATGTAATCTGAATATGTTAACTGTAACTGAGTTCTGAAAATTAAAATCTGAATAGCTAGCTGAAAATTTAGATAATTATTGATAATTGGAAAATTCACACCAAAAGTTCCGCTGAGTAGTAACACACATGTATAGAGTGATCTCGATGTAGAAGGCATATTACTCAAAACTGAGTGACAACTGAATAACTAGCCATATGTGCATAGAGCAAGCCCCAAAGGCTAATAAATACATTCAATTGTCCAAACATAATAAATACATTTCGAAATCCAATGTCCTTGTCCAAACAAGAAATATAATTTCACCTTAAGTCTTGGAATCAAAGTCACTTTTCGTATTAAATTCCAATCATTCAATTGTTGTCCATTTAATTTCTAAATATCCTTCCCCTTAAAAGTCTTATGATATCATATGTTGAATTCCCAATAGCTCTCGTCTAAAATAAATTCATCAACAGACAAACAATCTCAATTCACTTATTTCACTTGCTTAATTGTTCACAGCTTAATAAATCAACACATAAATCAACACATAATCTCCCTTTATGTCATTATACATTTCTTCCCAATAGATTCATTTCAACTTCTTTATGTAATTATTACAATTCTTACTAACCACATGTCACAGCTTTAATGCAATTATTTTCATGCAGAACAATGAAAAATGATTTTCAAATCCATTTCATCAACATTCATTTTCTTGAACAATATAATCCTTATCCATTCATAATACATAAAATCTCAAAATTCTCAAAAACATCAAATATATTCATTTCACCATAGTTTTTTACCTTGACAATTTCACAAACCCTTCATATACATGTACATTCACCTTTAATTAATACAAATACTTTTGAACATCAAATTAATAATTCTCAATAACATTACTTCATCTTAAACCCAACTTAATAAGTATTTTATCCTTACTTTACTAATATGTCATCATCCAATATCACATTACACAAAATCCCCAATTTTTCAATTTTTAGGTTTTATGAAAATCAAAACACAATATATGATATAGCCACCAGGTCGCAAATGTCAATGAATGTCAAAGGTCAGCCAAGGTCAACGGTCGTAGAGTCTTAGAAATGGCCCCCAAGACCTCGTCCAACTCAATGACCTAGCAACCAAATGACCAAAAGACATGGAAATCTGTTTTAGTGACCTTAGGAACGAATCTCTCTTCTAAGCGTTGCTGGGGTTTAGGACGTCTGGCCGCTATGCCAACAAGCTCGTAGCTTCCCAATCTAACTCCGCGACCTAGCAGACTTGCCACCTAAACAGTATCTTGGGAACCCACGTAGGAAATCTTATTACTTATGACTGATTGGGCTCCCACATTAAATGTAAAGCGGTGGTTATCCATCCCATCCATGGCTTAGGCAGCCATTAGTCAAAAGCGAAGGGTTAATCGCAGCTGATTTGACCCTTGCGTCATTTTTTGGTCTAGTATTAAATGCATACAACCATTGTTCTTATGCCAATGGCAAATTTACACTATAAATAGAGCAAATGAAGCTGAGAAAATAGAGAGACCCAAAAATCTCATTCCTTTTTTCTTTGGCACATTTACTATCTTCCATTTATTGCAAACATTCTTTACCTTTACACATCACCTATGCAATAACTATACAAACCGATTCAAATAAAAATTTCCCGCAAATACAAATCTTATTTGTTGAGTCCAAGGTTGAATTTGATATCAACAAATTGGTGCCATCTGTGGGGAAGTTTACAAAAAGCTGTGTAAAAAACTCCAGTCGAAAGGAAATGATTGGAAGACGTTCTAAAAGCCAAAGAACAAAAAGCAGTGACGTCGGATTGCCTCTCAGGTTTCAAAGGAACCGAGGCATAGCTGGTGCTAGTCCCTCACTACCGCCAGCAGTCACAGAAACTGAGACCCTCCGGCGGCAGTCGAAGCCCTTGCCGAAGAAGTGCAGCGGTTGCAACAACGTAACCCGCCAATGTCCCAACAGCAACTGGCAGGTTCCTCCTATGGCATCTCCTCTTGGCGTGCAGAAAATGTGGAACAGTCTACAACAAGAGTAAATCCTCCGAGGGTACCTGTTAGAAAAAGGCTGAGCTTCACCCCAATGCAAAATTCTGGTCAGCCAGCTCACGGCATGACTACACATGTTCCCTCTAGAAACGCGTCCGGAAGCAGTGTGTGTTCATGAAGCTAGGGCTCAGTCCGCAGCGAGGACCTAGACGACCCAGGTCTCCTAGAACCCAGTAATTGGGCAAACGTAGGTAGAGGAGGAGAAGTCCAACGCCAACTCATCACTGTAGTCATGCATCGAGCTCGCCTCGAAGTACCTCTCAGAGCTAGCACCAGTCCCTCAGCATATCTACGAGCTGGACGAGCTGAAGAAATGACTAAACGACCTTGAGTAAAGACAACAGAGGGCAAGAAGAGCTGACAACCTATGGGGAAGGCACTCCCCTTTTGACCTCACAATTCAAAAGGCTGTTATGCCATCCAAAATGAAACTTTCCCAGATAGGAAGTTACTGTGGTGAGTCAGACCCAGTCGCTCACCTCTACTGATACGTATCGTAGATGGAGCTCCAGAACGCAACAGGAGCTATCATGTGTAAGGTCTTCGCACTTACTCTGGAAGGGAATGTACAAACCTGGTATGGCAACTTGGCCCCATGATCCATGCATAGTTGGGAGCAGCTTTCTTCTGAATTCGTGAGGTCAAAAGCCATGACAACCTCCAAGGAGATGTTAGGGACCATCAAGTAGGGTAAGGTAGAACTACTCAAGAGCTATCTAGACCGCTTCAACAGGTAGGTCATGACTATGGAAAATGTGGCAGATGAATCACTTTTAATAGCTGTCAATTCGGGCCTTTACAAGGACACTCGTTTTTTGTGGGCCATACACGAGGACCCCCTAAACACTTATAGGGAACATCTAAGGAGAGCCGAGAAATACATAAGCGTGGAGAAAGCCAATGAAGGGAATTTGAGGTCTGAAAAGCCTCTGAAGGAAGATAAAAAATATCAAAAGATAAAAAAGGACCTACGACGAAGTGAGAAGCCCCTAGCTCGGTTAAACCCTTTACCAGACTCAACGCTTCTGTTGAACATATCTTCAGCATCTTACAGAACGACCCAATCTTTCCTAAGGCGAGGCTTATAAAGAAATCATTAAAGGATGCTGACTAGTCCAAGTACTGCAAATACCATAAGAGTGTGGGTCATGACACGGACAAGTGCAGGCATCTCAAGCAAGAGATCGAGAAGCTAATCGAAAGGGGATACCTAAGTAAATACGCGGCAAATCACCAGAGGCAGGAACAACAAACTCGTCCCCATGCGGACCTCAATGCCCAAGTCCCACGGAATCGACCTCCAGCTGAAATCCATGTACTCGTTGGCGGAAACCACAGTAAGGTGGGTTCCAAGAGACAAAGATGAGGTCTTGTGAGAGAAGCCTATAATTGCTACCACCTGATCATGGCACAACCCCCATCACTCGAACCAGTTTGTTCTCCTTCTGTAATGAAGATTCCAATGGTGTACGACGCCCTCACGTGGACGCCTTGGTCATCACCACGTCAGTTTCAGGTGTTAATATCCACAAAACCTTGGTGGACAACAGCAGCACCTTAAATATCATCTACTGGTGAAATTTCCAGCTGATGAAAATAGACCAGAAGAGCTTGAGGCCTTACGGGACTAGAATCTAGGGTTTCACTAGGATTATATAGAAGCAAAGTGTCAGATCGCACTCTTCGTGGAATTAGGTGACGAGTCTTGCTAAAGAAGGATAATGGCGGATTTCATCATTGTAGACGTGCCTTCAAACCACAATGCCATTCTGGAGAGCCCAATCTTATACAAGCTCAGGGCTGCAACTTCAATCTACCACTATGTCATGAAATTCCATACCGGCTATGGGACGACCATTGTGCAAGGTGACCAATGGATAGCACAAGAGTCCAAGCTGGACTATGATGAGGGCACAACTGTCCCGCTAGAAGTTCGTACACTTAATCCCAAAATGGAAGGAGCAAAGTCGGCAACCCACCAGAGATCTTTTGGCCGGTTTCATAAGCTTGGCCTTTGCTCCTCTAAAAAGGGCTCAAACAACGAGAGTTGTAGAAAACCAACCTCCTAGACCAATGACCTCACCGATGTGTGAGCTGAAGCAACAACGACAAAGACCAGTCATAAGAAAGACCAGGCAAAACCCTTACCCTGTCCTCAAAGGGAGAGTACTCCTCCCCGGCATGGCGGTCAAAAGTATGAGGATGGGTAAGAAATGCACAAAAGATGCAGAGTTGACACACTTATGAAAGGTAGAACGCCTTGGAAAGGAAAAATGATGGACGTCGGGTACCAATTCTGAATTTTATATAGCCTCCAATTTTTTGTAAACAGCTAGGTCATTCACATACCTGCGCGAGCTCCAAAAATTTCAGAGTCGCACTTTTACCAATTAACAATTGATATCTCAGAATGAAAAACGTTTATTTTCCATATGAGATACCCGCCTCAGTACGAACACAAGGCAAATATGCAACAGTCGAGTAAAAGGTTTCGTAACTAGGGTTAGAATAAACTTCTAACCAGCAATCTAACACTCAAGTAAAAGGTTTTGCAATCAAGGTTAAAACAAGCTTCTAACTAGCAACCTAACACTCGAGTAAAAGGTTTGGTGACCAAGGTTAGAACAAGCTTCTAACCAGCAACCTAACACTTGAGTAAAAGGTTCCGTGACCTAGGTTAGAACGAGCTTCTTACCAGCGACCTAACACTCGTCTAAACCAATTCTCCTTACCTACTAAAAAACCACGACTCAAACAAACTTTTAGTCTGCGACTCTGTGCCCAAACAAAAGGCTCCGTGACTAAAAGTTCAGACGATTTCTTTGCTATGCGGCGTATCATTTGGGGCCAAGCTGCCTACAAGTTCAGGCTGGAACAAACAGAAATGAACCGCCGGTCGAAAGGGCTCGCACTTGGACATATCCTTAATTCTTTACACCAATATATACGGGACCCGAGACTAGAACAAGCTTTTTGTTGAGGCATCCTAATACTTGGCCTAGAATTTGTGTGGGGTTTTGCACTAGTGGACAAAAGCAAGGACGAGCTCTTCGCTAAACAGGAACGACCAATGGTAAAATTATTTTAATAAAATGAGCTAACAGGTGGAAAAATTCTTTACTTTATTTAAGAGTACAGATAACAAAAGAGTTGGGTTACAAAAAACTATTAAGTACGGCTCTCAGAAGCCGAAACCACATTCCCTCCAGCTGAACCAACGACCTCAACTTCTATGGTAGGAGCAGCAGCCTCCATACCCTCTACGGCAGGAGCAGGAGCTTTTGAGTTAGAGATGATGTCGACCTCGTCTTCCTCATCGGAGCTCACATAGCCGTAATCCTCTTCAACTTCGCAACTTGCTCTTTGAGAAAGACCAAGTCATGCTCAGCATGCTTCCTTGTGACCTTCCCAAGGATCTCCTTAGCCGTCTCATAATAGAGGCTGGCGTTAGCACTCTTATACTCCTCAGATACATTATATCTCTCAACTAATTCGTTATAACCAGCGAGTTCGCTTGCAGCAGCTCTACCCTCAGCCACTCTTAGGGCAAGCTCATAGCTCGACCTCTCTATCGCCAACTGAGTCCCTAGATCCTTATACTTCTTCTTTCGAGCCTCTAGCTCGATTCGTATGTCAGCTGATTCTCCTTGGAAACATGAAGTACCTGCTCTTCCTCCCTAAGAACCAATTCCATCTCCTCTTTGGCCTTGATGGCCTCCGTCGTTTGGACGGAGAGCTTTTCCTTCTCCCCAACGAAATGCACCAAGCGGGCCATAGCTACTCAACTAAAATAGCCGACCGAGCTCACATCAATGTGTTAGCCTGCAAGAGCTCTCCCATCGATGAATCGGCAGCAAAGCCATCCCACTGACTGGACTAGACCCGCGCCACGCTGTTCATGGCGTCTAGGACAGCCTTGGGCATTCCCGAGGTGCTAGCAGAAAGAGGTTTCCTAGCCAAATTGAACTTGAGCAGTGCCTACGACTTTTTGCCATGAAATTTCTCTAGTTCGGCCATGCAAGCTAGATCCACCGGGAGAAAAAAGTCCTCACATAGCAAATCAAGTGGCCACTTGCCAGGTGGCTCCTTTCTGGCCAAAAGAAGCATTGGAGCTGCTGGAGGAGAGTCAGTTGGAGGCTCCCGGATGGCCAACCGCCATTTATTAGGTCGGTGAAAGACTACCATATCATCAACTATCATAGGGCGTCTTCCAGCAGCCCTCTCCTACCTCAGCTTCTTCTTCTCCTCCTGTCTTTTTAGTGCCTTAGTGAGTTGTGCAACAGCCTTCATCCCCTCGGCTTGGTTGTGAGCAGCTCTCCTCTTCTCCCACGCAGCTCTCTTCTTCTCAGTTTCACGAACGGGCTGCCTTTGGCCCTTGGAGAGATTTTTTTCCCTGAAAAGGCACCAAGTGTCAGTTCACCAAAATATTCAAAAATGGGTTGTCAAGTAAGCGATGTTAGGCCGGTTAGGGGAGCAGTCACTTACAGTTGTTGGGATCCCTGGAAATGTGCTCGGTCTTGGGAATAGACAGACCAGTGCTGACCAAAAAAATCCTCTTCCATTAATTCCGTAACTTCACGATAATGTTTGGGAATATGGGCAATGATCTCTTCTTGCTCTTTAAATGGCAGAGTTAATGGTTGACCTCATTCAACACCTAATAAGAAAGAAAAATGCAGTTAAATGTCAGCTCATCAGGTCGCAGGAATGGTTTTATTGAAAGTGTGCTTACTGGATTCCATGTAGCTCGTGGGGACGTTTGTGTCCTCCTCGCCCAGACTCAGCAGGATCCTTCACTCACCTCCTACCGATAACCAACTCTCTTTCTAGTTGGGTCCAGATTTGGACACCCCCTCATCAGGTTTCCCTAAACACTCAGGGTCCCAGCCTTGGGTCACGCGGCTTCATAAAACCATCTCTTCTCAGATTGCGAGGTCCGTAGCACATAATACGAGTTGGCATCCTTAGGGCTCAGATATCCCTAGCCTTTGCACTGCCAGAGAGTGAGAACCCCAATAATGATCCTCCAGCTCACAGAAGTGATTTGGGAAGGGGCAATTCCCCAAAACTTTAACAACCCGGTAACAAGTCATGGAAGCAGAACGCAAAAACAGCCTCAAACATCCTTGTGTTTGTTGCAGCACACCCCTCTCGTGGGGCAATGGCCCATTCCCTTTCATAAAGGACCCAGAGTGCTATGCTGTCTAGAACACGATAGTTTTGCCATAACGCATTCACCTTCAAACCCATGGCCAGTCTTTATCACGAATCACTGCCACCGGAGGCCTTCTGCTGGAACTAACTTCCTCCTCATCACCCTCTTTCTCACTCTCATCATCAGTCCATTCAAACTGGACCTCTGGCACTGGCTCTGGTACCGGTCCTGCTGCCTCCTCATCTGTGGATCTTTCTATATCCACCACAACTCCTTCTTCTACGCCTCTCTCTGAAAGAAAGCTCTCTTTACCCTCTATTTCACAATGTCCCCATGGATTCCAGAAGCTAACCAGGAATTCCGACTGAAAAATTCCCCAAAAATAGAAAGAAGAATAGTTACCTTTACACTAAGGGTATCGCGAAGCCTTCGAAAAATGATGTTGAAGATTCAGGCGCGAAAGCGAAAGCCTAAAAAACTAGTGGCCGAAGTCTCTTCAAAGTTGATAACAGAATAAACAGAAGTGAAGGGAAAAGAAAATAAGGAGAGAAGTGTATAAATAGGCTAGGAAGAAGGTAAAAGGATGGCTACCGCGTGTGACATTGGGAAACGAAGAGGCATTGGTCGGAATAATGATCACTGCCTTTAAATCCGTAGAACGCCATTCCGTCAAATGATTGACAAGTGATAGAGTGTGCCATACATATCATTTGGAAATTGAAAGAGTCCCAATTTAGGAGGCAAATAAATGTTAGAAGAAAATTAGCATAACTTCAAGACCGCTAACCCTAAGGTCTAGGAACAGCGGCCTTGAGGGGGCATTTTATAGCCACCAGGTCGCAAATGTCAACGAGGGTCAAAGGTCAACTAAAGTCAACGGTCAGACAGTCTTGGAAACGTGGCCTTGAGAGCCTAGTCCAACTCAATGACCTAGTAACTAAACGACCAAAAGACATGGAAATCTGTTTCAGCGACCTTAGGAACAAATCTCCCTTCTAAGTGTTCCCAAATATACACTATAAATAGAGCAAATGAAGCTGAGAAAAGGGAGAGACCCAAACACCTCATTCTTCTTGTCTTTGGCACATTTACTATGTTCTATTTATTGTAAACATTCTTTGCTTTTATACATTAACTATGCAATAACTACGCAAACTGATTTAAATACAAATTTTCTGCAAATACAAATCTTGTTTGTTGAGTTAAAGACTGAATTTGATATCAACATATGATATGAACTAAAAATTAAAACTCATCATCCTCACATTATAAACGCCAATTATTTAGCTCTAAATCATAAGAATAAACCATTAATTTCACATCCATTAGGAAAATACATAAGCCCTAAAAATGATCTCTTGACTTACCTACATGAAATTGCACAAGAAAACAAAACCCAATTGCTAACTCAGCGCCAACAATGTGCAATTTCCTCACTTTCTTCTCTTTTCCTTTCCTTTTTCTTTTTCTTCCCATTTTTTTTCCTTCTTGGCCGAAAATGCCTCCAGCGTTTGTATGTATGTAATGTATATAATTTCCCAGTCTTCCTCCGTAATTGCAAGAGAAATCATTTATATATTTATGAAAATTGTACATAAAGTCCCTCAACATTAATAAGTAATTTAAGTTGGTCCTTGACAAATCATATTTACTCATAAGTCTTTCCACTTTTAATTCTTACACTTAAACCCTTTAATGACTTCCGATCTCCCAAATAATTTAATTTTGACCTTGACTTGAATACTCCACCTTCGCCTTTGACCATAAAATAAAATAGTATTAGATAGCAAGATTCGAGTCGTAGCAATTTTACCATCCAATTTCCATGAATTTATAGGGACTCAAAACAACTGAATGCACTCCCATTTACGGCATCTTTCTTTACGAAATTTCTTGTGGATTACTTTTAATTCTTGTAGCTATCTAACCCTCCTTACAAATTATGCCAAAAATCAAGAGAAATACCCTATTGTTATCTTGACTATAAATAAATGATATAACCCCAAATAATCAGCCACAAAAGATCAAATGCCTATAAGCATCTCTATTTAGAATGACCAGAAAATGCTAAACCTATTTTAAAATTTGAACCTTGAATGGTTTCATTTTGTCTTTTATATATATATATATATATATATATCATGTAACCTATTTTACATATGTGAATCATTTTGTTCCTCCCAAAATTTTGAAAGAAAAAAGGAGCAATTATCGACGGTACCGAAATCAATGATCTTCTTATGGGAAATCACCACTTCCGGTGATTGGAATGAGAAGGATTAATTACCTAGCTACCTGTAGAACTATGTGGAACTATCTGGGTATGACATCTCAATTTTTCTGTATACTTCCATTCCACGTAATAAGTTGAAACGTGAGGACCGAATTAAATATGAACACAAGATTGAGGGTTAAAGTGGAACAAGAATTAAAAAATGGAAACAAATCAAAGTCGGTTAGTGTCCGACTTGGGACAAATGGACATTTGTATATATTATTTAAAAAAAAGGAAAGAAAGAGGAAAGCACACAACCATAGGCTATCTGTTGAATCTTGTGAGAGAGGCAAAAATGGGGGGAAGTTGGAAAAATCTTCGGAAAGGAGAAGAAGAATACAAGAACCTAAAACAAGTAAGTGCCATTTGTTTTTAAGTTTGATTTATATAAGTTAAGATGTAATTTTTATTTAGGATTTAAGGGAATTCTTGTGAAATTAATACTAGTACTATAGCATAAGTTGTTTTCTATGAGTTGACGAGTAAGAATTCTAGTTTAGATATAGAATACACTAAAAATTTGGTGTGTATATATATAGAAAAATTTTATTTTGCCCACGCATGCAAGATCGGAAGAGCAC
>CAVNYN010269297.1:0-33837 GCA_963692815.1 Nyctanthes arbor-tristis
CAGATCCTTGGGAAACACATCGGGGTACTCGTATACCACTGGTACACTGTCAAGGGATATATCTTCAGATGGTTTGCCTTGAAGGCTAACCAAATAGCCCTGACAGTCTGCCTTTGCTAAAATCTCCTTCGCTTTGAAGCCCAAGATAAGGCGGGGTAGTACCATAATCTTTGACCCATAAAACTTAAATTCTTCATCTCCATTCTTATGAAAAACCACTTCATTTTCATGACAAATTATGGTAGCCCAATTAGCACTTAACCAGTCCATTCCCAAAATTATGTAGATCGGAAGAGCGTCGTGTAGCATATTAATCATATTTAAGTCGACATTTATTATCATTCCATCGAAGTCTATCTGCACTTCGCTAGCTATCTTATATGTATCAATTAATCCACCTAATGGCATACTAACCTCAAGTACGCTACCAGTTTTCTCTCCTACCATGTTCAATCTAGCTAGGCATGCAACATATATGAAAGAATGCGTAGCACCAGAGTCAATCAAAACATATACAGGGGTTCCAGAGATAGATAGAATACCTACTATCACATCTGGGCCCTCACAGCATCCTCGTAGGTCAGGGCAAAGATCCTAGCCTTTCCCTTATTTGCCTTATCCGTGTCCATGCTTGGCCCACCATTCATGCACTCATAGGAGAGGTGGTCTAGCTAGCCACAGTGATAGCAGACATTCTGCCCCCTCCTGCACTCACCAAAGTGGTGCTTCTTGTATTTCTGGTGTTGAGGGTGTGCGACACTCTGCTGACCACTACTTGGCCTAGTGTTCTACCTCTTGTTGTTGTCCCGGTCTGTGGTTTCTGTTCCTACTCTGGTCAGACCACTTCCTCTTCTCGTGATCCTGCTAAGCAGGCTGGCCCCTGACCTTCATCCCCGAGTAGGCAACCGTCTGATCCTTTTTCACTACCACACCATAGGTGGGGAGATCAAAGATGCTAACAATCTACCGGATCTTAGGTCGCAACCGTCTTTCGAAGTGCCGGGCCTTCATATGCTTGGTGCTCACCAGGTGTGGGGCAAAACAGGACAACTCCTCAAACTTCCTTTCGTAAGTTGTGATGTCGTTGTCCCCTTGCATGAGTTGCAAAAAATCGACCTCCTTGTGGCCATGGAGGGCTTGGGGAAAGTACTTATCTGTGATCTCAGTCTTGAATTGAGCCTAAGTCATGTTCCTCAGTTCTTCGTTAGCCCTGGTACGGGATACTGACTCCCACCAATTCTCAGCCCTACCGACCAACTTGAATTCTGTGTACTGGACTTTCTAATCCTCAGGGCATGAGATGTGGAAGAAAATTTTCTCCATTGTGTGGATCCACTCATCTACAGCCAATGGCCCATCCTCACCCTCGAATGTCAGTGGATGGTACCTATGGAACTGCTCAATGACTGGCAACCGGGGATGCTGGTGGTGCCAGTACGGTGCTGGAGCCAGGGCTTGTGCCATACCTTGCATGACCCTAATGAGTTCTCAGAGCACATCAGCCTATGTTGGGCGCACCATTTCCTTACAACACAAATATTTACATTGTATTAACTTGAAGGGTATATATATTCCAACACAACAGGAAATAAGGAGGAACATCTTCATTCCAAAACCCCTACATCTTCATTCTCCTCATCTGATTCATCCTCAGGAATCCCATCCGGAATCTCCTAGGGAATCTCCAGAGGAATCTTCTTGAGAATATCCGTAGGAATCTCCTCATGAATCTTCTCCTCAGGATCTTTCAATAGATTCTCTTCTGGATCATCCTCCGGCTTGGGTATAGGCGCAAGAGTAGAGAAGACTACAATGCCATACTACGTATACGCTCCTCAATGTGCTAAGAGCACCTCACAGAAGGGGTCAAAGTCAACGTCCCCACCTCAAGCCATATGGAGGTGAAAGTGAACATTCATTGCTTCCGTCTGCTTTCCTTCCTCAAACATGTCTATTAGATGTTCGATGGATTGAGCTGTGGTCGTCTGGTATCCAAAGTTCATGGCTTAAGTACGAGCTGCACGAACACAACCCACGTGCTTACCCTTGGTCCAATTAGGGTTAGCTATGAAGTTCTCATATGCTAACATAGCCGCTTCGGCTTGTCCATTTCCATTATCTGCTGCCATATCTGTTAACTAATTATGCAAGATCTAGTTACTTGTGGTCTTTAATAACTTTTAGCCATATTTTGAGGACTTAAAAAGAAATTTTTCGTTGTCTTTGGTCATGTCTTCCTTAAAATGTACTTTATGCTCATATTATGCCAATAGCCAGCTCAAACTCTAATAAAACCCTTTCTTTTCTTTATTAGGATACGATAAATACTTTGTATCTGCTAGTCTATATCTTGTACTTTTCCTTTCTTAATTGCATGCATAAATTTCTAGGCAGATACAGAAATACATATAAATTGAAACATCGTATTCAAAAAAAAATAACTTCTATGGAAGCAGTAAACGAACTTTTACCTGGAGTTGGCGGCGCGAACGACAGTGGGTGGCAATTAAGTTATCCTAAAAATTTTCTTTTTCAAAAATGTTCTTTAAGCGAGTCTACAGAACGTAGACCTCGCTTCGATACCAAACTGAACGCCCCCTGAGACGCTACTAAACTTTGCTTCTTTACTTTAATAAAAGCATAAATTGACATTTGTATAAAATAAGTGCGGAACTTTTTTTCTTTAAATCACATAATAAAATTTCATAAACAATCTCAAATGTGACCATTGTCAATAACTGACAAATACTCAAACCATTGTCAAATAAGCTTTGAAATAACATCAATGCTTCTAAAAATTATCCAGAGTAAAAGAAACATTAACAAATAAACATTTAGTCATTTTTCTTTTCGTTTAATTGCCATCCCCAGTCGAGTCACTGCCAGCTCTAGGACCTGAAATGTTTTAAAATAAAAGGTGAGTGTTTCGAAGAAACACTCAGTAGATTTCCGCGCACAAACTTTTAAACATGCAATACATATTAAGCAATTAACACATGTACATATGCAAATTATATCTGTGGGCTTGTCTTAATGCAAGCTAGCTTGTCTTAATACAAGCAAAATTGTCTATGTCTATGGGCCTATCAAAATGATGAGCTAAGTCTGTGGGCTTCAATTGAGGTGAGCAAATTTTGCGCATACTTTCCATGTTTCCATAAATCACACGCAGCACATGCATAATCACATAATATAGAATTGTATCATACTTTTCATAAATGTGCACATATAACTTTGAAAACACTTTAGAAAAGGAAATCTACCTCGTTATGCTATCCTTTTTCAAGTTTGAGGTATAAGTCTAGTGTGTCAAATCCCACGTCTTGTCTAGACAAAATACTAAATAACTAAAGTTAGAGATTTTGAAAATATTTAAACTAAATAAAAGTAAAGAATTAAATTGTAAACTTTAAAAGTCTTTTGGACTAAAGCATAATTTTTCAAAACCCTTGATACTTAAACAGAGTTTTTCAAAACTTGAGGACTAAAATGGTTCAAATGAAAACTTTGGTGACTGAAACTACTAATTCATAAATTCAAGGACAGAAATCTAGAAAAGGATAAACTTCAGGGCCGATTTGTTCACAACTAAAACATTTTGGAACCATTTAAACAACAATAAAAGTGTAAGGACTGAAACGACTATGTTTCACAGCCGGGGACCCAAGGACAAGTCAAATTTTCAATTAAAATTCCGAAACCCCTAATTCTTTCGCCCCAATTCGAAATCGAGGCAAATGAATCAAAGGGGGAGTCCGGGACGCAATCAAGGCTAAGAGGGTTTGACCGACAGTGGAGCCGAGGGCTCAAGTATGGCTGAGTTCCTATATCAATGGTGAGTGTGGGTCTAGTTTCGCGGCTGGGTATGGTCCAAGCGATGAATACGGCTTCGTGAGTGGCAGCGGTGGAATTGGTTCACAACGTGTTAAGACTCAACGGGACCGAGGGGTGATGGCTTGGCTCAAATGACATAAGGGGTCGTGGGTTCAAGAATGACACAGTGGGTTCGACGGCAAGGAATTGAAGACTGGGATCGCTGTTTCAGGTAAGTCAAAGGGTTTATGATTTATTTTAGCTGAAGGGGCGGTGGCTGGTTTTTGGTGGAATCGGGTTCGATTCGAAGGGCTGTAGTGGCTACTGTGTGGTGTGTGTGCATATATGTGTGTCCGAGTATGTAATGTATACCTTTAGAGATGAAAGTGTGTACAAATGAAACAGTGAATCGGGTCTGTGTATATATATGGTTTCTTATAATGTGTTGGGAACGAAGTCATAGTGTATCTGATTGTTTGTTGGAAATGTAAGTGTGAGTGAGTGCTTTAGCTGTGTATTTCTGTGTATGTATGAATGTGTAATAGCAGAGAGGTATGTATCGTTTCTTGCTGGGTTTCTTTGCTTTGGTTGTATTTTCTATGAATGAGGGTATAAATTTACAACAGAAGGTGGAGCCAGTACATGGGAGATATTGAGGGAGATTGAGGAAATCATATTGGATTTCCTGTTGCAGGAAAACCAGAGGAGTTGGGCAGTTGGTAACGTTCATTCTGTTGTCAAGAAATCTGATCTCTTTTTGTTTTCAAGTTTCAATGTGGGTGAAATAGGGTTGAATAGGTCTTCGGCTGTGCTTGTGTTCAGCTTGACTAAAACTTAAATTTGGACTTAAAGATTTTGGGCTTTAAAAATAAATAAAAAGAAAATCTGGACTTAATAATTAATTGGACTCAAATTTAATATTCAGAAAATAAAATCCAATTAATCATGAACTTGCATTTTTCTTTAAAGTAAATTAGACGAGAGACGGGAATACTTTAAAACATTTATCATGACCAATATTGAATAACAGATTAGGGTGGTAGCGACACGCTTAAATTTCTTTTAAAACCTTTATTTAGATAATTTTCATTTAGAAAATCCGGTTGCTACATTGTGACTCTGGATACTGCTACATTCAACTGCACATGGGTTAATACAGGCCGCCTCAAGAAAAGACCAACATTTTCCAGGGACTCTGCTTGACTGTAATTACTGGTCATTGCATACAGATCATCAACAAAAATTGCCTTCGCTGAAAGGTGAAACGCAGTCTAACATCAGATGGAGTGAGGCCTAAACTGGGAATATAAAATATCTGACCAGCATTCTGGCCTGAAAAAATTTGTGCCTCAACGATATGATCTCCAAGTCATGTCACAAAAGTCTTGTACCATTGCACAGTCCTGATAAGTGGTCAATATTGCGTATAAGCATTATAGGTACACCATCCTTTAACTTAAGCTCATGGCTAGGAACCCCAGAACATCTAATGCCATTTAAGTATTTAGGTGAATGGTTTTTGCAAAGTAAATCACTGTCAAATTCAAAAGAAGATGCTGAATTAGAGCTTCAATATGTCTTTAACTCAGATGGGTTCTGCCTCACCATGTAATCATTAGCAATATTCACCTCATCAACGGCATGTGTAAGATTGGCGCATGAATTAAGTTAAGAAGCTGAAGTGCCCTCCATCAGGAAATCAGGATACGCACCACTAATAATGGATTCCATAGGATTAAAGATGAAATGAGCTAATAAATCGTCAAGTATATCAATATTCGACCCACCATCATCACTGTCTCTTAAAACCACATCTCCAATTTGTAATATCCAATCTAAGAAACTCTAGAAGGCATTTGAATTAGGATCACCATTTAGGTTTTTACGTCTCATGTTCTTTGTCAATTTCAAATCCCTACAGTGCTCCCACAAGAATAAAGAGTTCAATGACGCATGGACCATATCTTCCGTCGTCCCTTTAGGAATGACAAGTAATATCTGTCTGAAATCCCCACCAAATACAATTATCTTGCAACCAAAAGGTTTACAAACATCAGAATGTTCTGAAAGCCAGAGAACGTCTCTCAAAGTGTGGTCTAGAGCTTCAAAGCAGTACCTATTTATCAAAGTCGCTTCATCCTAAATAACCAACTTAGTAATTTCAATAAGCTAGGCTAGAGGACTTCCCTGCTTTATTTTACAGGTAGAATCTTCATTTACAGATAGTAGTATAGCAAATCTTGAGTGAGTAGTCCTCCCACTAGGCAGAAGAAGAGATGCTATACCACTCTAAGCTACATTCATCGCTATTTTTCCTAGCGATATTACCACAGCTGAGAAAGTCTTCCACAAAAATATTTTCCCTGTTCCACCGTGCCTATATTTAAAAAAAAAAAAAAAGCATCCCTGCTTTTGTCAACAACAAAACACATCGTAGTGTCATATGTAGAACGATGTTCATCCGTTAAGTCAGAAATTAACCTTGAGTGTTCCTTACCCAAAGCAATTTTATTGTACCTCAATTCTTCGTGAATCAAACTATTATCAGCAGAAGGGAGGTTTGAACCACTAGCGAAAGGCATACCTCTATAATCACAAACACTCTTCGCTCTCTGTTGCAATAGCTTCTCAATCTCCACCAAACAATAACTTTTGATTTCATCCTTATCCAACTACAACTCTGTGAAATAGTATATTCATGTTAGGTGAAATTACTTAAAGAGTACTACCACTTATAATAAATAACTAAACCAATATATGAATACTAAAGATCACATAATAATAAAATACATAAAACCTTAAAGATAGTAGGCGTTACCTTGGTCATCAAGATTCCTTTTCATGTTGTAAAGTATATCACCTGATAAATATTGCCAACACTACTCCCAAACCAAGTCAGGCTTATAACAGAGTAACAAATAGACTCTGAAGACAATGTGTGGATCCCCAATTACTTACCTCTATAATGCCATCAACGTACTCCCTATCATCATCAAGCAATCTCTGTGCGTAGCAGGCATCTCTAAATGTGGCATGTAAGGTCCCATTAACTGTCTTAAGCTGATCATAACTAGTACGACCTTAAAGAACAACATTCAGCAACATTCTTAACTAGTATTTCTCTCCTACTCCAGGGCACATAAATTAAATATGTCCAACTGAAAATCCTTTCTCTCTGGGAACCAACTCTTTTGTTTTATTCTTCCACGTGAACTTATTAGGAAACTCAACATAAGTTAACTTCCTTGCTTCATGATACTTTTCATTTGCTTCCATCCAAGCTAAAAATTTTGTGGACAAAACTGTAGGCCGATCGACAACTACATCAACATTGTCCCTTGAAGAGTAGAAAACACTATGCTCCCTTGACAAGAGAAAACTCAATCACTCAACGAATATATTCCTATAGTGAATATAAAATTCAAAAATATTCTAGGCATCCTCACACGCTGAGATGTAGCGACGATCACAATACATTTTAATCTCATTGACCTTTTGGGCTGGAGAAACATCAGCAAACTCATAGAACGCCACCGTAATTTGGTCGTTGCCTTTGTTTATGTACTTGAGCAGCTACCTAATAGATGGACTTTGATTACACCACTTAACATTAATGTGCACCCCGTATTTAAGCTACAAATCACGATTGTGTGGGAAAACAAATTTGTTGTCAGGAACAACACCATTTTTTATAATTGTCTTGCCATTGTCTCTCCTTTTGTAAATTGGGAAACCACTACACTGTGCAAATTTCTTTGAAAAGTGCTTCGTACAATGACCTTTGTCTATGCAAGGAGAATCTTTGTTCAGCGATCCACATGGCCCATGAACCATCAGCTCTTTCACAGCATTGTAATAATTTGGCTCAGAAGTTTTTTCTGGAATCATTATAGATATGATGTCATCAATGTCTGAAGCTGATATGTGCCTATCCTTCTAAGTAACCACAACACAGTATGCACATGCGGCAAACCACATTTCTGAAACTCCATGGAGTAAACAACTACAAAAGTGAAAAAAGACAAATCAATGTTTGGTAAACCTGTAAAAAGAAAACAAATCAAGGCTAAAAAACATGTATTGACAATTAATTAAAGCACTTATATATAGGGAATTCATTTAAATGTGAATCAAAAGAAAAAAAATACCTGCTTTGACTTCACCAAAAAAACTTGTTATTCAAGTCATTAATGAGCTTATCAAACTTTACTTTGAATATTCTGCAGATGATGTCTGGCCAATCATCTAGATTCATCCCTTTGTCCTCCACAAAACGAACTATCTTAGGTCACTTTGGATTACTCGTGAATGTGATGAACAACTGCGGATATCTAGCCCACCTATAGATTTCCTATAATGACCCAGACATGCATGCAACGATGCCCAAAATTTTTTTTCCAATATTACGGCATGTGTGCGTATAAATATAGATATTTTTATTCATTTAAATTCTACATATGTATGGTTGCACGTTCAAGTCATTCCTCATCGTATATTGTTTTTATTATATATATATATATATATATTTTTGTTTCTTTTCTTCAATAATAACGCATGCATGTGCATACATGTTTGGCACAAATTTTCAAAATTTGACACCATGTTTGGTTGTTATCATTCTTATCGAGATTGATCTTGTCGTGATGGTAATACACAAGGAGATTTAATATAGTAATATTACATGTCGTTATAATAATAGCATAAGATGTTAGAAAATGTTCCTTCTTTTCAAAGGATACTATCCATCTTTTCTAGCACGATTATAGTAATATTTTATCAAACTAAAAGTTATATCATACATTAACTTATTTATTTACATTCTGCTATAGAATAATATATAAGCTTCCCAGTGATTTATTTTATATTCCTTGCTATATAAAAATTCTGGAGTAGTGGCATTATAATATTCAATCTTGACGACGATAATGTAGTGATTAAGTCCTGAATAGTCTTCATATTTGCCCCAGAGGTCTGTCTCTGTTGTGCACACGTAGTGGCTTCCGTCTGGCGATAGTGTCCATTCACTGTTAGAGACTTCAGTGATTGTTCTCTTCATCATCTAAAAATTTTGTGAAGTATGAAGAATAAGTAATATTTACTTAGTGAGGAATGTACATATCGAAGAAATTTCTCATTCAAAAATATTAAGTAAAGAATAAAGTTTGTGCCCTTTTTGCATAAGTTTACTTACCTCATACATGTATTAATATATGATTTGAATCAGGTTCTTAATAAGCTTGGCATGACATAAAATTCTTGATACTTAGAATATTATGTAACCCGACTCATAACGTGGCATGGCATGGCTTGGCTTGGCTTGAAAAGTAGAGGTAAGTATAACTTAATGTAAAACATGGAAATTTCAATATTCCTTTCATAGGTAAAAATAACATTAGGATTATTATAACATAAGGAAACAAAATGTGGATTTGTTGAATCACATGAATTGTAAAACAAAAATGTACATTACTCACCTCCTCTGCTTGAAAGTTTTGATTTGTCTTATTTGCTTTCTTTCTTGTCCTCACACATTTTGGGGCTATGCCCTATTTATAAGTGGATTTTTTCAAATTTTTTTTGAGTGCTTATGTCATTTATCTTACCTTAGCATGACACTTGGCCTTTCCCCAGCTAGTATCTCTTTTTTTTAAATTTTAAATGACTTATTTTGGAAAATTTGACTAGGAATACAATTGTCATGATGAAAAATTGACTAATGCTACCATTGACGTGGTGACCTATTTTTTGACCAATAATGACAATCTTTTATATACTTGTATCCTAGTAATTGCAGACATTTAAGAACATTCTTAAGAATAGTATATACACGCATAGGAATTTCGGGAATATTTCTAGAAGTACAAATATCACATGTTCTTGGAATACTTTTCTAAAATAAGCAAATTTTCCATTTTAAGCTTAACTTTGTTTTGGCTCCTAACTTTATATATCCTTTTACGATTTGTTTTAGAATTTGTAAGTATACATCGTGATGTATTCTAAGTTCAAGATGCTTAAATTTTTATGTATAATAATGAATTTCAAATGTTTTCTAATGGGTCGTTACAATCTACTCCCCTTAAAATAATTTTGTCCTCGAAATTATTGTGGAATTATTTTGGATATTGTGCCTTCATATCGTCTTCCCTTTCCCATGTTTCTTTCTCTATTATTTTGCTTTTCCATAAAACTCGTACTAATGGTATTTCTTTGTTCCTGAGCTTTTTGGTCCCTTTTATTGGGATTTTAGCAGGCCGTTCTTCATAGGTGAGATCAGGTTAAATATCCATAGGGGTATCTTTTAAAATGTGAAGGGTCAGGAATATATTTCCGTAATATGGAAATGTGAAAAAGCTCATGCATTTTTGTTAGGTGCTCGGGTAGTTTAAGTTTATATGTGACTTCGCCTATTGTTTTGACAATCTCAAAAGGGCCAATGAATCTGGGGGTTAGCTTTCCTTTTTTCCCAAACCTTAGAAGTCCTTTGACTGGAGATATTCGAATAAAAACCTTATCGCCTACTGAAAAATCTAATGGCCGTCGATGTTGATTGGCATAAATATGTTGTCGGTCTTGAGCAACTTCAAGCTTATATTTTACCTTTTGCACCACCTGAATCATTTCTTGTAACATTTTATCCCAACTTCGAGGAAATTCCAAAACACGGGCATGAAGTATATCTTCCAAAGTATGTATTATCCGTTCTGTCTGCCCATATGTTTAGTGATGAAATGATGTACTAAATTGAAGTTTAGTACCTAATAGGGCATGCAGTTCCTTCCAAAATCGGGATAGAAATCTAGGATCTCTGTCTGATGTTATATTTATAGGTACTCCATGGAGTCTCACTATTTCTTGCACGTACAACTGTGCAAATTGTTCCATTCTAAATGTCATTTTGACAAGTAAGAAATGATCAGATTTTGTCAACCTATCTATAATAACCCAAATTGCATCGGATCCTTTAGAAGTCTTGGGTAATCTACTTGCAAAGTCCATGGTTATCTTTTCCCATTTCTATTCAAGAATTGGCAATGGTTGTAAGGTACCAGCAGGCCTCTAATGTTCGGCGTTTATTTGTTGACATGTTAAGAAATTCAACACAAATTCAGCTATTTATTGTTTCATGTTCGACCACCAATATAGTGTTCTGATTTCTTGATACATTTTGGTAGATCCTGGTTGCAATGAATACTGTGTATTATGTGCTTCTTGGAGAATGTCTTTTCTCAAATTTTCATCCATAGGTACATAAAATCAATGCTTATATTTTAAGATTCCCTGTGGCGAAGTATAATAGATTGAAATTTGCTGTCCTTGCTCCAATTTCCTTTTGATTTTCTGAGCAAACTCATTATCTTTTTGTCCTTGCTTGATTCTTTCTAACAATGTAGGCTGAAGATTCAAGGTTGCTATTATTGCATCAGCTGAATCAACTATCTCTAATTTAAATTTCTCTAAATCTTTCTATTCATATGGTTTTAACTGACGGGAGGCATACACAACAACTTTGTAATTTTGCATTAAGAAACACCCCGGCCCTTGTTTAGAAGCATCACTATATATAATGTAACTAGCAGATCCTTGAGGAATAGTTAAAATTGGGACAGTAGTAAGTCTAGACTTTAATTCTTGAAAAGATTTCTTACAGTCCTTAGTCCATTTGAAAGGCACATTTTTAGGGGTTAACCTAGTAAGGTGAGTTGCAATTTTTGAAAAGTCTTTGACAAATCTTCTATAGTATCCTACTAAACCAAGAAAACTCTGTACTTCTATTGGGGTATTTGGTGTTGACCAACTGAGTACCACTTCTACTTTACCAGGGTCTACTGAAATTTCTTCCTTAGTTACAACATGACATAGAAAAATGACTTGTTCCAGCCAAAATTCACATTTTGAGAATTTTGCATATAGTTTGTTTTCTCGCAAAACTTGGAGAACAATTCTCAAGTGTTGTTCATATTCCTCCACTGATTTAGAGTAGACAAGAATATCATCAGTGAATACTATAACAAATTTGTCCAAAAATTTCTTGAACACTTGATTCATCAAGTCCATAAATGCAGCTAGCACATTAGTTAGTCCAAAAGGCATGGAATTCAAAATGCCCATGCCGAATACTAAAGGCGGTCTTAGGTATGTCTTAGGATTTAATCCTTAATTGGTGATACCCTGACCGAAGGTTAATCTTGGAGAAAACTGTAGAACCCGGAAGTTGATCTAACAAGTCATCTATTCAAGGAAGAGGATATTTGTTCTTTATTGTTACCTTGTTTAGCTCTCGATAATTGATGCATAATCTCATTGAACCATCTTTCTTTTTAACAAACAGTACCGGTGCTCCCCAAGGTGATGCACTAGGCCTGATAAAGCCCTTGTTTAGCAGATCCTCTAACTGAGTTCCTAGCTCTTTTAACTCCGTATGAGCCATACAATAAGGGGTTTTTGATATATGCTGAGTTCCAGGAATTATTTCTATACTAAATTCAATTTCTCACTCAGGTGGAAGTCCAAGTAAATCTTCGGGAAAAACATCCTCAAATTCTTTGACGACAGGTAATGATGAAAAGGTGGTTGTATTATTTGTTTTCATGCCATATAAACTAATCTAGAATGCCATACATCCTCAACTTACAAGTTTCTTGGCTCTTGTAGCAGAGATAATCATCCTAGTGTTCTTTGTTAATTTTGGGAAAGATATTGGGTCTTTTCTGGAAATTGCAATGTTCTAGCCTTGGAATTAATTAAGACCCCAAAATGTGTTAGTAATCCACTCCAAAAATAATGTCAATGCCCCTGATTTCCAGTATAATAAGATCCACTATTGACTCTATATGTTTTAATCTGATAGGAATATGAGGTAAATAAAACATAGCATTTTGAATGGTTCCCAAAGGGATCATTATATCCAGGGTACCAGACAGAGGGGTAAATGGAATATTTAGAATTCGAGCAAAAGATAAAGATATAAAGGAATGGATAGCTCCTAAATCAAAAGGGCATAAGTAGGTTTTGAGTAAATATAAAGAGTACCTGCAATAACGTCGGCATTATTATCCATTTCTAGTCTAACCATAGCAAATACTCTAGCAGGTCAGCAGACAGGGGTTTTCTTTTCTTCTGGACAATCTTTAATCACGTAACCTTCTTTCCCGTAATTAAAAAATTGTCCAAGTTTCCAACTACATTGCCCACTGTGTCGTTTGTTGCAGGTGGGACAAATAGGATCTATTGCTTCCTCAGGTCCACCTGCATTTAGTTTCTTCGAAACTAGTTGACTTTTTGGGTCATTTCTTGAGGGACGTTTATTATTAGTATTCCAATTGCGATTTGATGTAGATGCTCAAGTACTTTGAATTCTGGCTTCTCGTGCCTTCTGTATTTTTATTTCTGCTTGTTCTACTATCAAGGCACGATCCACAACTTGTGATAAATTCTTATTAGATGTTCCAGCCATAAGAACATCTCGTCCCAATTCTAGCCATAATTTGTCAACAAAACAGTCAATCTTAAGTTCTATTGTACTAACCATATAAGTAGCAAACCAGGAGAGATCCTTAAACTTTTTAACATAATCAGCAAAAGTCATAGGGCCTTGTTTAAGCTAAATAAATTCATTCAATTTCTGGTTTCTTGCAGTCGAGGAAAAATATTTTTCTCAAAACCTTCTACAAAATTCTTCCCATGTGATATCTTCGGTTTCACCTAAACTAACCAAGGTATCCCACCAGTAACTAGCACCGCCTCTTAACATAAATGATGCACAATTTATTTTCTCTGATTCTGGAATATGAGCATAAGTGAACATTCGTTCTATAGTTCGTATACAGTTCTTAGCTTCAATAGGTTCTCTTGCATCTTCAAAGATAGGAGGATTAAGCCAGCGGAATCGATCCGTTCCCATATCCCTATCTTCTTTAGCTTGATTGGTTTCACCAATCACACCATACTGACCATTATTATTATGATCAATTAGTTGACGAATTTGGCGAGCTTGTGTTCTAACAAGTCAACTCAATCGATCTAGTGACACTGAAGTGCTATCCTCGGCCATCTACTTAATGAAAATAATTTAAATTAGGTCATAACATCAATAAATGAAATTAATATATCATGAGATTTGTCATACATTATACCTTTAAATATTTGCAATTCAAGTTCTTCTTCCTCTTTTTTTTTTTAATTTGGGAATCTCCTTCAAAACAAAATTAGACATTCCTAACATGGCCTTTCTAAACTTACATAAGAAATTCTTATGTGTAACTTTAATTTATCCATAAAGAATTAATATGATCACTGCATTATTTATTATTATTATTCAAGCATATTTACTAAAAGTTGGAAATATCATTTACATGCTAGATAATTAACTTATATATTTGGATGCCTTCGGGGTGCCATACTTGTATACAATAGAATGGGGGCTCTAATACCACTCTTGTAAAGACCCGGACAAGCATGCAACGATGCCCAAAATTTTTTTTTTCTCCGCTACTATGGCATGTTCGCGAATAAATATAGATATGTGTTTTTCATTTAAATTCTGCATATGTATGGTTGCACGTTCAAGCCATTTCTCATCATATGTTGTTTTTATTTTATATATATATATATATATATATATATTGTTTCTTTTCTTCAATAATAACGCATACATGTGCATAAGTGTCTGGCACAAATTTCCAAAATTTGACACCATGTTTGGTTGTTATTATTCTTATCGAGGTTGATCTTGTCGTGATGGTAATACACAAGGAGATTTAATATAGTAATATTACATGTCGTTTTAGTAATAGCATAAGATGTTACAAAATGTTCCTTCTTTTACAATCAAAGGATACGATCCATCTTTTCTAGCATGATCATAGTAATATTTTATCAAATAAAAGTTATATCATACATTAGCTTATTTATTTATAGTATGCTATAGAATAATATCTAAGGTTCCTAACGATTTATTTTATATTCCTTGCTATATAAAAATTCTAGAGTAGTGGCATCATAGTATTCGTATATGCCCCAGAGGTCTGTCTCTGTTGTACACACGTAGTGGCTTTCGTCTGGCTGTGTCCATTCACTATTAGAGACTTCGGTGATTGTTCTCTTTATCATCTAAAAATTTTGTAAAGAATAACTAATATTTACTTAGTCAGAATTATACATATCGAAGAAATTTCTCATTTGAAAATATGAAGTAAAGAATAAAGTTTGGGCCCTTTTTGCATAAGTTTACTTACCTCAAATGCGTATTAATATATGATTTGAATCAGGTTCTTATTAAGCTTGGCATGACATAACATTCTCGATACTTAAAATATTGTGTAACCCGACTCATAATGTGGCATGGCATGGCTTGGCTTGATAAGTAGAGGTAACTATAACTTAATGTAAAACATAGAAATTTCAGTATTTCTTTCACAGGTAAAAATAGCATTAAGATTATTATAACATAAGGAAACAAAAGGTGGATTTGTTGAATCACACGAATTGTAAAACAAAAATGTACATTACTCACCTCCTCTGCTTGAAAGTTTTGATTTGTCTTGCTTGCTTTCTTTCTTGTCCTCTCACGTTTTGGGGCTATACCCTATTTATAAGTGGATTTTCCTTTTATTTTTAAATTTTCTTTGAGTGCTTATGTCATTTATCGTACCTTACCATGACACTTGGTCTTTCCCCAGTTAGTATCTCTTTTTTTTTTTTTTATAATGACTTATTTTGGAAAATTTGACTAGGAATACACCTGTCAGGATGAAAAATTGACTAATGCTACCACTGACGTGACGACCTATTTTTTGAACAATCATGACATTCTTTTATATACTTGTCTCCTACTAATTGCACACGTTTAAGAGCATTCTTAAAAATAGTGCATATACACATGGGAATTTTGAGAATATTTCTAGAAATACAAATATCACATGTTCTTGGAATACTTTTCTAAAATAGGCAAACTTTTCATTTTAAGCTTAACTTTGTTTTGGCTCCTAACTTTATATATTCCTTTACGATTTTTTTTAGAATTTGTAAGTATACATTGTAGATAATTGAATCTAAAAGATGTATTCTAAGTTCAAGATGCTTAAATTTTTATGTATAATAACGAATGTCAAATGTTTTCTTAATAGTATTGCCATGGTGTATTTATTTTTCTGACAGGTCGTTACAATGCCATTGTGTCTTGGTAATTTTAAAGTGTATTGCGTGCACTCCCAGTGAATAAGTTGGGCAATACATTGAGTTGTGCTGACTTGGCTCCATTCGTCTTACCACGGCCAACCGCGCCGGCCCATCCACTGTGCAATTCGCTTCTCAACTCTTTTTGATGAGTTCTAATGAATACCAGATATGAAGGCTCCACCATTGTATAGCCGTCAACCATAAACTATTGAAATAATCTTCTCGATCTCAGGATATATGGAGACTCGTTCTTCCTCGCCTACAACCTAAATGAAAAGAATTCCTTAAGGATGACTTTATTTCTACCTCTAGATAATGTTTGATCTGCTCACGTGAGGCGCACGTCTTCTCGAAATCAATGCTATCCAAACGGGAATAAGAGTGGATATTGCAATATGAGAAAAGAAGGATTCAACTCAAACGTGAACTGAAAATCCCCCAGACTTTGTTTGAACGACAACATCTCTCTCTCTCTCTTATTCATGCTAAAGTCTCCTTCAGTAAGTGCGCCACTTCACGAACACTGGGAGTATTGTAGTTTGATCCTTGGAATTCCTCTTTCCAATCAGCTTCAATTTCATAGTAGCTGAGTTTGTTTCATTGAATTTGTCCATAGCCACTCTGCATGACTGAGCATGTATGTTATAGGTGTCAACCATATCCTTGAGATCAGAAACCACTATACCATGCAATGATGTCCCAACAGAAGACCTGCAACACGACAACAAAGGCATGCTTAAATGTCAAGTATCATAGTTGAAGAAACTTATAAAAAGGAGGTTGACAGATGAGATAAAAGTAGGCAAAAATTATTGTCATACATTACTCACCTAAAAGATGCAATTCAATTTGCAATCTCGTCATCGGGATTTGATAAGTACATCTATAGAAATTGATAGGGGTGAGCGTCTGAACTGGAAAATTGAAAAACCAAACCGGCCCGAACCTAGTTCAGTTTCGGTTTTTTCAGAACTCAGGTAAGTTGGCGGTCTAGAGACGGCGAAACCTACTCGGGCCGGTTCGCTTTGGTCGGCCAGATCTACCTAAACTAAATTGGATTGAACCAGTTCTTTTAAACCAATTTTTTCTTTTTTGTTTTTTAAATAGAAACATGTTTCAGTTCAGAGTTCACAGGACACAGAATCTTAAAGTATCAAAATCTCAATTTCAACTTATAATTCAGAATCAATTTGGCAAACTCAAATCAAAATTAAAACCCTAATTTTCCTTTGTTCAACAATTTGCCAACAATATTTACAATTAAAGCTCAATAATTACAACTTTCATGCCATTAGTCCTCTCCCTTTTCAACCCTACCCTTATACGTATCCTAAATCTTTACTCAACATAAAACCCATTTCTTCTCTACTTTCTCCCAATCCATTCTCTTTTTTACTTTCCATAATTAATCAATTCGATTCTTTTTTTTGAGTAAATTAATCATTTCAATTCTAACAATGTAAAAATAAGAACTGCAGAAATCCAAAACTGCTATGAATGACAGTGAAAAACTAATTCAAGAACCCATTATTTATATACATCAAGAACGTTCATTAATTTCTTCATCTTTGAAGCAGAAGGGAATTAAAAAGTTAAAAAAGAAGAAGAAAACATGTGGAAATTAAATGCCAAAATAGCCACGGTTTTACCCTTGAAATTATTGTAACCATCAAAGTATCAAGACTGTAATTATGGGAAAAACATGGGCATTTTAGCTGACCAACGCGGCCTCCACTGCTACTGCTGCTATGCCTCTGCCGCCACCGCTGCCGCTACCGCCACCGCTGCTAACCACCTACCACTGTCACCAACGATGCCTGAGCCTCTCTCATCTCTCTCTCTTTCTCTCTCTAGATCTCTGAAACCCTAACCCCAAATCTCTTTCTCTTAATATCTCATTAACTAATAAAATGGGCCTAAAAAAATAAAGAAAACTTCAGCCAACTTTTAAGCTTAAAAAAAATAATAAGAGTCCAACATGTAACACAACCTGAACCAAACCGGTCCATTGCGGGTCAGTTTGGGTCAGGATGGGCCAGAATCAGTTTGCAGTTCGGCAAATCGACTACAAGTTGGGCTCGGGTCTAGGCCAAAACTGACCCGCCTGACCCGACGCCTAGGCCTGAAAATTGAGGCTGCTTCCCATCAACAGGCAATAAGTTTCCAATTCTATGGTAGTTTTGTTCGCTCAACCTAAATATGGGCGGTGTTCAACTAGTGTTTATTTCTTTGTCAATCTGTCTACCCATTGAAGTGAATGAAAACATTGAATTATAAGACTAAATATTGTCAAGACGTGTGCTCTTCCGATCTCCTTTCGTTTGATCCAAATATTAAATCGTTGAGAACTTTAAAAGGTTATTTCCTGACTAGAAGCACGACATTTCCTTGGTTGCAACACATGGAAAACTTTAGGGCCTTCGACTTGTAATGTTTTTTCAACCTTTCCACAGGCCAAAGCATTGCCCGATGATACTCACACTCTTGAATAGGATCTCTAAGATTAACATCCGCTGAAATAGGTGAAAAAAATAATCAGGCGTAAAGGTGAAATATACAAATTGTTAATTATCTGTACTCTTTAACATTAGAAAATAACCAATTTAAGAGCAACGTCATTTTGTTTTGAAATATTCTAATATAAAAATAAAATGGCATGTGATTACCTGCAATCGAACAGTCGACAAATTTAGGAGCCTCTTCTGTTGACTATGATTATAAAAAATGTAGAATAAATATCGGCGAAAAATACATTAACATTAATGTTCAATTCAAAGAGACGTACCATCATTTACGATATCATTAGCCTTGTGTCAGATAAATCATCAAATAAGTCGTATAATACAATAACTGAAGAAAAAGAAATAACATTTGTTAAAAGGTCAAATGTACTTACCATCTTAATATGAAACAATAGCTTTAATGTCATTGTTGTTTTATGTAGCATTGGACTTACTTTCATGAGAATCATCAATACCATCATCTATCGTAGAAATATTGCTCAGTCCAGAAATATCGGTTAAATTTTCGTTCAAGTTCATCATATGTGCAAGACAGTCATTATCTATGTCTAGACTTGAAATACAATTATCTCAGTACGAGGGGCTAGAAATTGGTATTTCAATATCTTCAGTTCTAGACAAACCCCTTGCATTGCATACTACACAAAAGTATGGAAATATTAGCAACAAATCATGCTATAAATACTTAAACGGCCAATGATTTATTGAACTTATAACTTACCATTAATGACATCACTAAAAGGGCTTCCGGAGCCAATAGAAAATGGGCGGTCATGCAATGAACAATAGAGACATTAATAGAATTAATAGAATTACTTGAATGTCCAGGAACCCTAGGTTTCTTGGTACTACAACCAATGTTAGAATCCGAATCCAATTGATTGGTGTTTTCATCCAACTTCCTTCTTCTTCCACTAGCTATGATAGTTGACTTCATCAATTTCCTCATGTTACGCTTCCAAAATTTAAATAATGTATACATAGATTAGAAAAAAGTTCAAGTAATGAAACTACATATTATCATTAAAATGAGAAGCATGATGAAAATAAATGTTACTTGATACAATTAAATGAAATGTAAATCCATTAAAAAAAAAAAAGAATTGTCCAAAGTTATAGACACCATCACAATACAGGTTGAAACATAATCGTGCAACAATGATGAAATCAACATTTTAAAGATCATTTTAAAGATCCCATTATCATATGAATATTTATATGCAAAAACAGAAATAAGTCATGTACATTGATTAATATTGTTACATCTAATTATCAATATAAAGCATTTTCAACGTAAAATCTTGACACGGAACAAAACCAATAAAAAAATCTAAAAAAGTTTAACATTAGTTTAAAACAACCACATAAATTCCTATTCTAACTTGCTAAATAAAATCTCAATGAATAATCTTACCGAAACTAAAATTATTAGATAATAAAATAAGTTCCTGTATACCAAATACGAAAAGGTTTAAAACTTTGTTCAAGACACATGGTTCGCAAATTGAGACATAGCACATGCATCCACGAATTCTACTACTTTATACTGAATTATAATCAATGCAAATTGATTAATACAGTATATAAAATTCATTTGAAGTAATGCAAAAGGATGGATTTAGACATAATACATACACAACGGTACATAATACATGCATACACTCATTGTGATAATGATTTAGAGTTAATACTGGGAATGTAACTTACCAATCCTGATTGCCAATGCAAATGACAGGTGAGAAAAACGTTTCCTCAAATGGAAGTCAATGGAAGAGATATGGCGATACAACGCAGGATACAAATCCGTCCTCGGTTAAAATGTTGTTTTTGGAACGTTCGAATAGAGAAAGTAGAAATATCGACGGTAATGGTTAGAGTTCAGGTCTAAAAATTGATAAGAAAACTCCAATTATCAGATTGTCAATATTAACAATGAAATATAAAAGGTATTTGAGCGATCATATTAAACATTGAACATGCAAAATTAGATTCGAGACACAAATTACCGTGGAAGAAATCGCACCGAAAGCTCACTGTCTATGTTAATGGATTCTACCTGAAACTGGTATGCCAGAATGGAACACAGAGTATGAAATTAATGTGAAGATGAAATGAAAACCCCAAATCAAAAAAGGTGTTCATAGGGAGAATTGCCAGATCGCAAATCTACATAAAAAGAAAAATTCGGGTATTAGCTGCATGGAGGCCAGTGAATGAAAACGAAGGCAACGTTGATGCTCCATTCAATGAGAAAAAATTACTACCTGTTGAATTCGAGTGAATAGCTAATTAGATAAATTATATAATTTATTTAGGGTGTTTTGAATCTTGGAAGAGATAAGAGAAAAAAATCTATAATAAATTTGGTCTGTGAGACATTATATATCTATACTATATCTAAAAGAGAATAAGTGAGGAAAACATTTTTAGACAACTCTACCCTCAGTAATTTTAGTTTAATATAATGTCATATTTGCCCTTGCCATTATTAATTATTTTCATGCATAATTTATCTATCATATTCCTAATTGAAGAGGTTTGGAAGTTGAATTCATGCATTCATATCTCAGACCAAATTTAATCACCAGTTTGGAATTTGAACTGAAAAGGTTTGGAGTTAATTCATGCAAACAATAGAATGGTAAAATAAAATGAAATGGTGTAATGGCAAAATGTACTCACTACCCACAATCATTATCAAAGGATAGGATTAATTCCATTAATTCTCATAATAATAAACATACATCAACTACACTAAAATAATTGGTGTATTTAAAAAAGTAAAAATAAAAAAATAATTGTCACATTTATTTGTCCTGTGGACACTTCAAAATCTCCTTTAAATTACTCCCTCCGCAAATATATCATTATCCACCTCTTTGTATCCCTTGAGATCTCAATTGGAGTCATAAAGTCCTCCCGTTTTTCCATATTCATAGATTCTTTTTCAGCGGCAACTGAATTTCTTACTGGAATATCTTCAGGTGCATTTCCTATTTTCTTCGAGTGCCAAAGTCTACTGGCTACCCACCTCTGATAGTGTAAGAATCTAAATTTACAGAACTTATATTTGCTCTATTCTCAACCGCCTTTGATTATTTTGTTTTAAATAGTGCTACATGATCACGTAATTTATTGTATACCTTGATTCTCTAAATGTTGCTACATGTTCTCGAATGAAAATAAGTGATCATCATGTCATATAATTTATTGTTTACTTTTCATAGCAAAAATTTTAATGCTCTGATCTTCATGTACAAGGGGGTTATACGCAATGAAGTAAATAATAGAGCAGTTAAAAGTGATAGGCAAGAGATAACAACTTGCAACAGAATTCCAATTTGGGTTCAATCCAACAAGAGACTAGAGAAGTTCACAATATGATTGAGATAATCTCATCCAACAATGCATTCCCAATAGGATTTTATTAGTATTTTTATACTACTCAATGCAGAATATTTGAAAATGACAAGAAGATGTAACTTCAAGTTCTAGCGTTCAACAATTAGCACTGTCGATTTGTCATTGTATTTTTTTTACTAAAATTTGTCATTGTATTAGTGTTTTCATAAAATCAGTAATTTCAGTATAAAGATGGTGATTCTGTGTTGATTTGGTGATTGTATTTTGATTTCTTTAACATCCTTTCTTTTACACTATAAAGTAGTTCGACATACTACAAATGAGGGTTGCATGTTTCCTTCATTGGATTTTTATATTAATAGTTTACTTCAAGGCAAGATTTAAATTTTATTAGATAAATTGCTTGGCCAGAAAGTATAAGACAATTGCCAAGCTAGCCCAAAAATTTTCTAAAACGTTAAAAGATATATATATTTGAATGAAAAAAATCAGCTCATAATATTGTTGCACAATTCCGTGCAACGCACGTGTTGCATACTAGTAGAAAGCTAAAAGTAAGATAATAGGATTATTTTATTTAGAGTGTTTGAATATTTGAAGAGAAAAGAGAAAAGAATATTAGTAAATTAGGTACGTGAGACAATATATATAGAAAACTGAAATTAAGAATAAATTAATTCTTCTATTTAGGGAGTTTGAATATTGGATTAAATTAAATAATAAAAATAGAACTATAAGAAATTAGGTATGTGAAACGATATATATATATATATATATATAGAAAGCTAAATTAAGAATAAATTAATTCTTCTATTTAGGGTGTTTGAATATTGGATTAAATTAACTATACGATATTAGGTATGTGAGAGAATATGTAATCAATTATATCTTTTATTTATGGTGTTTGAATCTTGGAAGAGACAAGTGAATAGCATTTTAAGAATTTAGGTTTGTGAGACAATCTATATTAAAAGCCAAATTTAAGACTCTATTATTTAAATTAGAGTTCAAAGTAAAAGAAAAATTATTCCCGTTAATTTGTGTGATTTAACCTTGAAATAAATAAGAAAATTAAATTAAATTATAATAATGTAGGTTTCTGATAAGTTAAGTATAGAAAGATACAATTAAGAATCAATAATTTTAGTTTTCAATTTAACCTTGACTTTAATAAGAAACTTAAATCATAATAAATTAGGTTCGTGCGAAGTTAAAGTATAGATAGCTACAATTAAGAATAAATGGCTTAAGTTACCAATTTCTAAGATATGTTATGTTAGGGAAAAGTATAATAAAGTAAATTTAGAATAAGAATTTCTATTTAGTAATTAATAATCTATATTATTTAAAAATATATAAATAATACATGGATGGCTAATTAATAATCTATATTATTAGATAATAATGTAATAATGACTTAAAATTAAGAGAAATTATCACCTTTAACCGAGGTGGTTTAATTTTTGAAGAAATCAATTATTTAAAATTAAGAATATAATATTTAAATTAGCAAAAGTTTTACTTATCTTAGGGAATAATTCAATAAATTATAGATAGAATAGGGAATTTTAGTTAGTAAAAATCTATTACAACATAATGGATACTTGATATCTAATCTTGATTGATAATTTGTTATAATGAAATATGATAGAGATCAACATATGCTAAAACAGAATCAAACTCAATATTCTTAATATCCATACTTTGTTGTTTATTATATAGTCCATATATATAAAAAAGGGGGGGAAAGGCTGATCCGAACCTTGTTCAAAAGGGCAAAAAAGATGCAAAAAGAGGTTGTATACAAATCTATAGAGAGTACATGGTCTCACATGAGTTGTTCACAATGAATTACACATAAAAGATGTTTTTTCATTATGACAGAAATGATCCGAATCCAAATTTACAACAGTCTACTTTGTAGCAATGCAATGTGTCAAGTCCTTTATCAAGTTGATCGGCATATAAGAAACGAATCTGTGATGAAACAAACAAATAATCAATCTCAATCAAATATATAGCAATATTGAACCTTGACCTCAAATCAGCAACAGTGAAGGAATAAGTAGGAAATCACAAATAAAGAAATGCTAAGATTGGTCATAAAAATATGAAGACCAATACCTTTAAATTCACTCCATATAAGTGATTCGAACAAGTGTTACAGTGTTAGGTATTCACGTTCTAGGCAGGAGGTTCTGGGTTCGAATCACACCTATCCCTCCCCTATCTCCTCTTGTATTAAAAAAAAAAAAATCACTCCATATATGTAAATGATGGAACAATTCATAATGGACGGAACAAGAGCAAAGAAGAGCAAAAGCAAAGAACCTGCAAAGAGAAGAAAAAGCTAATAAATATTATCTTGAACCTTGCAACCACCAGGGGAATAATATAGGCAATGTGGATGAAATGTCTTAAGGTATTCAAAAGATCAATGAAATAAAAAGGTTCAATATGTTAGAGAACATGAGAAAGATTACCTTTAGGTTCATTCCACATACATCAATGATGAAAATAACAAAATTGACACCAAGAAGCAATAGTGATGAACCTTCCAAGTCCAATCACTCAATGAATAGATTAACCTTCAACAACAGAGAAAGGAGAAGCCAAACGCATAAAAGCTAACATCTCCATAGCTTCAAAATAAGTTAAGAGAAATCCTTAAAATCCAATGGTCATCATGCTATTACCTTTACAATTAGAGAATAAGACTCATAAAATAGTCAACAAAATTGAAAGCATCATCCACGAAAATCAGTAAGGAAAATGCACTCCATGTGCAAATACCAAATCAATCAGTAGCGATGTACCTAACATAGAAATATGAAACCGTCAAATGAATCCAAATTAAAACAATAATCAGAGTGTAAATGTTTTATGCACCCCATGTGTATAAAAATAAAGCAAAAACATTTATATGGTGTAAATTTTTTATGCACCCCATGTGCATAAAAGATAGCAGAAATTTGTATATTAAGTGTCAAGAGGCAGTTATAAAATCCCAGGAAAAGCCTTGAAAAACCAAACAACTTCAAAGATTTTTGATCTTGATATCCGAATGCCCTATCTCAAGGATTAAATGCCCCAATGATATATGAAATAGTAGGATCTAAATATATCAGTAAAAATAAAAGAGGAAAATAACAAATTAGCTTTAGAATATTAATTATGTTGTAATAAAATCAGTACAAAGCCAATCTTTATGGTCAAATTACCAATAAAGACAGGACCATCCACTAGCCAACATTGTCCTTCACATTAAAATGCATCATTGCATAAAGGCCATTTTCTTCCAGGAATGTACTGTTGCGTGATTGTTGCCTAAATTCAAGATCCCTGTAAATTTAACAGATGGAATACTCCGTGTAAGGCTATTAAAAATTACATATGCAAATCCTAATGTTAGCCATTTAAGTTCAAGAACAATTAAAAAACACTACGATTCATCCATGCAAATCACATGGATTGATAGCAATGCTAAGCTGGAAAAATGACATGAGTTAAAATTAAGAAAAATGCATACATCACGTAACGTAATCAACCGAATGAAAATCCAAAAAGCATGTAATAGAAATATTAGAAGAATGTAACATTATGATACATCAATACAATTATCATAAATTGTAACAGAATCAAACAGGTACACTAACATTGTGATGCATGAATATAATTCTCAGACACGGTAACAGAATACAATTCTCAATATGATGGGTCCATATAATTCTCAGATTTCAAACAGATACAGACCCATTCACAGTATAGAAAATTGAAAACGTAGTGAACTAACTAAAAAAATCTTAAGAACATATTTTAAAAGTACTTACTCATCCATCAGTACCAACTCAATAACCCTGATGCAGAGCTTTCTGTTTTGAAAAGGTACAGACCACTTTCTATATACACACAGAAGGAAAGCTACGTTCTTTGGAAGCTTGTTGGTGACCTCACCCAGATTAAACATCACTGGAGCCATTTGATAATATCAAAAAACAGAGACATATACATGTAGTGAAAAAAGAAAGAATGACTAATGCACAATAGAATTATTAATCGAAGATGATAACAAAAATTGTCTGTTACACCATCTTAAATAAGGAATAAACGAAGCCCTAATAAACATGGGTTTATAGATAATAAAAAAATAGGGTTACGGCTATAGTGTATACCAAAATTACTAATGAAAGTTACGATGTTTGTCACGATTTCATCTAACTTACGACTTCTCTAAACCGATAAGGTAAATTTAAATGGGGCGGAGGATTATTCCAAAAATAAATTAACGTTACCTAAAAGTTGACAAGGATATATCCCAAAAAATTAGGTCAAAAGGATTACTATATAAAAATTAGTAAATTTAAATTAGGGTTTCGGATTTATCGAAAGATTTGAGAAACTTACCTGAAATTAGGTAACCAACGACACAAATGACTCTGGAAGACTGGGAGATCCACAGAAGACGACCAAATTACATTGGGGAAGATCCAACGGATGATGGAAATAAAAGACGATGGAAACATATCGTCGCTGGTGCTGATTCATTGCTGAGGAAAACGAAAGAAAGGAAAGAAAGAAATCTGGGAATGAATGAAAAAAAAAAAGGGAAATGTATAATTAAATTAAAATAAAAGGGAAGTCATAAAAAAGGGAAATGGATAAATAAAAGGGAAGTGGAGAATTAAAAAAATCGAAAAGGGAAAAAATAAAATTAAAGGCCAAGATTAGAATAGAAAATGAAGGGCTACGATGCAGTTACCAAATTTGAAATTGAAATGGGTGGGGAAAAAAGTGGAAACTATCGTCTCTTAATGTGAATATAGATTATGATACATATAAAAATAATTTAAGAATAATACAACAGACACAACATAATGAACTAATTCAAATTATGAAATCGTTTAAGAAGGGATAGAAAATAGATAATAAGATAATATCAAGAATTTTCAAGGGGAAGTAAATCAAATTAGGATTCTTGTTGAGAAAAAACTGAGCCTTTAATGAGAGAGAAAATGAGACTACGTAGTAATCCCAAGAACCGTTAGGATTCGATAAGAGAAAAAGCAAAAATCTAAGAAAAAGATTAAAAATCAGACTTTACAGTAAAATTCACCACCAAAATGATAACGCCCCGTAAAATCCCGATTTAGGAATTTTTGAATAATCATTGAATATTAGGAAATTTAGAAATTTAGATAAATTTTAAGTCATCAGGAAGGTATAAGGACCTTTCTTTCTTGATCCGAATGTTTATTAGAATATTATATTGGCTAACTAACTAAAGTCTAACCATGGTATAGAAAACAAATCACGGTTTAATATTTTATTAGTCCTGGCCCCTAAGGTGAAAAAAATAAGACGCCAAGGACACATGTCATTCTTAGATTTTGCATGGGGAGAACACTTGTCCTCTTGGGAAAGATACTTTGCTTGCACACTTGAGTATAAAATTCCCACTCCTTACTTAGCCCAAGAACAACGAGATTGAGCCAGCCATAGATGATCTTAGGAAAATGTAAAAGTTTCCATGATTGTCTTCTTTTAGTTTAGCTTTATTTAATACTAAGAAGCCCCACCCACTATTTTTAGCAATAAAAACACCATCTTTGAGCCTTTATTCTCCACACGAGTAGCAACTACAAAAAGGCAGAATCCATCTTATAGTTCTCTATCAATTAAGGCTATAATCTGAAGGTTAAGGTAAAGCCATTAATAGTGTTAAGCTTTGCATGCAAAATCAGAACTCGGTAGTATTCTGATGAAGGGACAAAGACTTCTATGCTGTCTATATTAGTACATATATGAGCTTAAAACTGGTTTTGTTCTCTTTTTTCAGTAAGTTTTGAAGGCTTATTTGTTGGTAACAGTGAGTATCTTGATTGTTCGTGTCCTCATAAGTCTAAGCATGCATTATATTTTATTTTGGCATAATGAATTTGTAATATAAGTATGCATGTTTGAGAAATGCTCCCTTTAGTGACGGTATCTTCACTTTGTATGAGTTTTGATAAATATAGTTTGTGCCTTACCTTAACTCATCTTATGATTCCAGATATGGGGCTATGGGTGTTTAGTAGTCCTCCAGTAAGGATCAACCGGGGATGAAGTTGGATCCAAACCTTCTTTGATTATTTGGCCAATTGATGGTTGTCTTTTGAATTTTACAACCATATGAAATCAAGGTGATCTCGAGAGCTCTCGAACATGCCGAAGCATTCTAAAGGAACGGTTCTGTTGTTTGATAAGAGTTGTTCATACTTTAAGTACTGCCTTTTGAGCTTATTAGCATAAGCACAATTCGATTGTTACTTACTAAGTTTTCACAAACTTACCCTATCATTTACTACCTTGTAGATGATCAAGCATAACGTGTTTGGGATCTCAGCCATTGAGTAGATGGGCTCGGATGATGGCTCTCAAGTGTTGCATGTGATAGAGACGGATACGTGTGGTTCATATGAGGAATACCTTGGTTTGAATTACTATGTTGGAACTAGGTATGAGTTCATGTGTTTTGTGCCGCCACAAGGGAGTTTATGTATTCCGAGCAATTCACTACTCCCAAGCCTCTAATCTTTCAAGCTTTACTTAATAAGAATTAATATCTAATGTAGTAGGACATAATCCGACTAGTACTACGACTCTTTTGTAGCTTAAACTAATACGGCTCGATGTATAGGTCATTGGCCTAACTTCTTATGGAAGTAGGCTCTTTTGGTAATGATGATTGACTCTAATATTAATCCAAGATGATATGGGATATGAATGAACCATTTCTTGATTAAAAACATGCATATCTAACCGTTGAAAGTTAAAAGAAATGAACACAGATTTTAAGAGTTGATCATTAGAGAAAAATGGTAAAAAATTAGACTTCTGAAAGGTGGTAATACCTTCCTACTAGACTAATTAATAGAGACCATTTCACTACTAAAATTGGTTAAATTGTGCAATATATCCAAAATGTCTTTCACATCGCCGCCGACCCGATACTTGGACCGTGGACTTATATGGACTGATTTACCTATGCTTAGAGTATCAATGAACATTTGGACTATTGGAGAATTTACCCGTGCTTGGATGTTACATTTTTTTGGACTCGATTTGGACCTTGGGACAATGTCAAGCCCGATTTTGACTAATAGACCATTTATGGACCCGGATCCCCATACATGGACTTTGGGCTTGGACACTAATTGTACTAAATTAATGGAGTGGATTAAGTAGACCGTAACAAATAAAAAGATAATAAAGAGATTGGGCTGAACCCATGACATAAATAAAACTTCAAGTAGGCTTTTTATCTTGTATTGGATCTGGCCCAATATGAAGCCAGAAGGCGTTACATCCCGACGGAGTTGGTATCAGAGCAATCGATGTCTTATCAAATGCCTGCTTAAACCTTCAACCCACATCCAGCCACTTGCTGATACATTAGTAAGCACTATACTTATTTTTGCCTTAGGAATTCTATAGCTTTAGTAACTCTATCGAGTTTAATACAAGATTAAGTGATGATTAATGATTTTAGCTCTAGATTAAGGAGGCCATTAGATTCATTTCTGCTACAATTACTAGAAGGACCAGAAACGTGTCAAATTTGCATCATTCATGAATCAACCAACCATGCACTTCAAGTTCAGATTCTGTATGTATTGATCAGACTAGCTACTACATAAATTATTCTAAATATTTTGCCAACAAGAATTAAGCCTACTTGTACAAACTCAACAGAAAAGGATAAGAAAATTCATCAATCATAGCATAAAACCAGCATCTGTATTTCAAAGTGTGTGAAACTATCCCAAAGGAAACTAAGATTACAATCATTCAAAATAATTTCCAAATTAGTAGCAATCATCCATTATCAGCCAAAGCCAGAAAAAGCAACATAAATCAGTGCTTTAAGCCCCAATCAGAACCAACAGAAACCATAAATCAGTGTTTGATAAAACATAAAAAGAAATAAAGGAACAGAACCAAAGGGATCCTTGTGTAGAACAACTTCAATCATCATCATCTTTATTTTCTTCAGCGGCTGCATCCTCTGTATCATCAGTTCCTCCATCACCTTTGAGCCTCCTTCATTGTCCTTATCACTGCTTTTGTCCCCTCCATTGATCTTTGCTCTCTTGAATTTGATTTTCAATATACCTTCAATGGCCATTTGTCTTTCGATCAAATCTTGAACATCCATTTGAAGATTTTCTTAAGCCAAAGTATTCTCCTTAAGGGTAGAAGAGTACTCATTTAAGGTGGAAGAAATTGAGTCCAATTATGTGAAGATCCTTACATGAAAGAACCTTCTATCATGCATACATTTTTCCAACATCTCTTAAGATGGAGCAGAGTTGCTGCCTCCAACTTCAAGAGCCACATTCAGATCAATTTCCCCTCTAGAGAAAGAGTAGCACAAGCAACCAAATGAGAATTAACGTGGACAGGAATTATTGGATCATTTGAAACATTAATACTTTGTTTCTTAATAATTTCCATGACTACTTTGCCATCGATCAATTTGCCAGATTGTGAACTCGTGATGGAATTGATCATACCCTAGGAATGAAATGTGCCATATCAATAGCATTGCCCAATTTCAGATTCCAAATGAACCAATAGTCCCTAGGAGGCAGTATTGTCCATTTATCCAGCCTAGGTCTAAACACATGAATCAACATGTCCAACAACCTTTCGTGCTTAGGCAACGAAAGTGCATTGGATTTGAAAATTATTAACCTAAGATTTCTAAAAATTTCCTTACATGCAGCCAATCTATCGAAATCCGGTGAAAATTGCAAACCACCAACACGCATTCTATAAAGTTGAAGTATTGTTTCTCTAGTAACATTAAAAGACTTTCCCCTAACATATGTTCTAAAGCCATTATATGATTTCTTTTACTTCTTTAGTTTGGAACTAGAAGGGCTTCCAATTAAATCCACACTGGCATAAAACATACGAACAAGATCCTCACAAGCTGGTTGCGTAGATTTTAAAAACTTTATCCACTGAAATTTCTTGAAATAATCCAGATAAGCAAAACAAATTTTCCAAGCAACACTTGCCTGGAACGATTCTTGTTAAAGTTTTCTCAGCCTTCTGATCTAGGAAACCATGAGTAGGGTATAAAGACTCCTCATCACATCCTCTGGTTCATCTCTAAGTCTATCAAGGAATTTAGCATCCTTACTCGTTTAGTCATCTTGGAAAGGGGATTAGCCGGCTTTGAAGCAGTGTCTTTGAAGCCTCAGTGGAAGGAGTATCTTGTGGTTAAGAAACCCCTTGAATAGGAACATCAATGGGATCATAGAGTGGATTATCCATAGGATTTTGGGCCTTTATTAAAGAAGCCAACACATCGCCAGTAGGTTCCTCCACTGCCGGGAGTTGATACTTGTGGTGAATCTTCTTCCCCAGACGTAATAGAATCATTGCTTGTGCATTTCATCGCAACTTGCTTCTTCTTAGGCTTGATTTTTGTAGAAACAGAGTATGAAGAAGGGAGAATTTTAGAGAGAGTTGAGTGTGCGGGCGATCTAGAAGCAGTAATGGCAGAAGAAATAATTTAAGGTAGAGAGAAAGTGGGTTAGTTGTTCTAACCAAGAAATAGGAAAAGAAGAAGATTTTCCGATAAGTTGGATGCAGAAGAAGATGAAACGACGTAATGAACCCAATGCAGAGCATGTATTGTTGGGAAGTTGGGTGATCATCGAGTCCAGAATTTGAAGAATTCGGGTATGAAAATTTAGGTTTTGGACTTAATCAAGTTAAGCCCAGTCGTATTTTGATTACGTTAGATGATAGGCCCAATGAGATAATAGTGAAACCCAATTCTAGTGAGTAATTAATTGGGTTGAGTTAGCTCTTGACCCAATAGCATCCTAATTAGCAAAACAGATTGGTTTGGGCTGACTTAAGCTTAGCCCAATTACTTGAGTTAGTTCATAAGCTTTCACCCAATTATTCGTCTTCGAAAATTTAGGCTATTTGAGTTGTGCTGGCCTATTATGATTTTGTGCGTTCAAATGATACTGGGTTGATAATTTAAAATGTTAGATTAAGAAAGCGTTAATTCCGCAAATCGTCCCCAACCTTTAAGTTAAGAACCGGTTTTGTCTCTAACTTTTTTTAAGACACACCACAGCCCCCAACATTTCAAAAATGCACATAAATCATCCCTATTGCTATTATTCCGCCAAATTTTTATAAAAAAGACGAATATACCCCCAATAAACATTTTAAACTTTTTTTAAAAATGTTTAGAAATAATAAAAAACTAAAAAAATCCACTCCACCCCACGCCACCCCTCCCCACGTCTCCCTTGCAACCGGCAAAACTGTCGGCGGCGGGCAACCGGAATGGTTCATTCCGGCGGCCAAAAAGGGGAGTAAATCCCCCCTCCCCATTTTCCTGCTAAATGGCAGCAAAATAGGGGGATTCACCCTCTTTTTTGGCCGCTGGAATGAACCATTTTGCCGGCGGCAAGGGAGACTGGGGTTGGGTGCGTGGGTAGGTTTTTTTAGTTTTTTATACATTTTTAAAAAAAGTTTAAAATGTTTATGGGAAGTATAATCGTCTTTTTTATAAAAATTTGGCGGAATAGTAGCAATAGAGACAATTTGTGTGTATTTTGAAAGTTGGGGGGTTGTGGTGTGTTTTAAAAAAGATTAGGAATAAAACTGATTCTTAACTTAAAGGTTGGGGACGATTTGCGAAATTAATCCATTCTTTAGCTCAATAACTTTAGAAGAAGTTAATTAGGTCCATTTATTTGCCTTTAATATCTTTGGGCTGAATATATAAGTAGGCCCAAGTAATCATATATAATGTCTTAGGGCCCCAGTAATTTTGCTTAGTAAGATTAGTCCGTATGGAAGTTATAGCTCCCTTTCATTTGGACGAGTTAAATGTTTCATCACCCATTTAACTTAGGCTCCTATCTTTATTTACCCATCAAACTTTAAAATGTCGAAATTCACTCACTGAACTTTATAAAGTATAGTATGTTACTCACTCATTAACTTTTAGTTATAATCTTTGGATGGAAATGCTGATGTGGCTAACGGAAAATATAAGTGGCATGTATTACCAATTAAATATGACAACTAAGAAATCCTTACCTGCCATGTAATCAAACCCATCCCAAAGATAATCAAATCCGACCACTTCTAGAAACCCATTTAAAATTGACTACCCTTTAGCAGCTATTCAATTTCCTTGCATTGGGTTGAGACGGCTAGCAAACAAATTTGTGAACAAATGGAGTAATACAATCCTTCCTTCATAAAATTTCCCTTGTAAAAATGTGATTTCTTTGAAAAAAACAATCAACACAACTCATGAGGCTTCAGTCTTCCACTCAATCGCCAAACATGACCTTCTTGGGAAAAAAATTAGGTTTCGGGTTAAACAAATTGGGTTGGTTTACGGCTGTCGCCGCCATAGCTGTCATTGAGGTGGTTAGATGGATATGGAGGTGGCAATACATACAAAGTCCAATGTAGAGTATAGGTAGAGAAATCATATATTTTCATAGAGAGGGGAGATATATTTTTTACTGTATGTTGAATGCTGTAAAAATCAAGAGGGAGGAGACTATAAGAACAAGAATTTGGGAATTATTTTCTTAGAAAAGGAAAAAAAAAGAGTAAGAAAAACGCCTCATTAACCTTGCCGGAAAATCATGTTCTAATTTCTTTATCTATTTCAAGTTGAAATCCTGATTTTACAGTCATGAACAAGAGCGATTTTGAGAGGTTAACAGGACATCTGCACCGAGCCTAATATTAGTTGTTTCTTTTATCACAATTTTATTGGTTAAATGGCATGTTACATGGCCAAGTTAACAGCCGTTTTAAGCCACAAATGCATTCCGTTTGCTACAAAAGCGATTCAATTCAAAGATTATAACGGAAGGTTAACGAGTGAGTAACGGACAATACTTTATAAAGTTCAATG